>JAYMSP010000199.1:0-68221 GCA_036897095.1 Plantago elongata | reverse complement strand
CCCCCCCCCACGCGCAAAAAAAATAAAAAATCGATGGGGCATGTATTATTTAACCCTGGAAAAATTTCATGATTTAACCAGTGTCTTTTGTTTTCTTCTTAAATCTAGTATGTTGGAGAAATTTGATGATTTAACAAGTGTCTTTATTTTCTTCTGGATGATTTAATCAGTATTCTAGTAATGACTAAGATTCAAAAACATAAAAGGCATCTTACTTTAGTGAAGAAATACCATTTTTCCTAATCTTAACATTTGGATACACCATAATGCCTCAAAGGGTTTGACACATCCCCAAATTTATAACCATGCTTTATCTGAGACTTGCTCCTCTAATTTCTTCTGAGTATTGGGTATTGTGCCGAATGATCTTAATTATAATCTAGTAAATGTGACGATTTTTTGATCTCACCAGGTGCTGGGGGCTGTCTGGAGATCATCTATGGCTGGTGGAAAATCATGGACATGCAATGATTGATGTTTTCGATCTGAAGACTGATTATTCCGGATGGGAAAAGTTATACCAGATTCAGCTGACAGAGATTGGTTCTGCTATACGGGAGATTGCACCAGGGAGTATTGCAAGCCAACCAAACAAGTGGCTGGGGTATGCAGTGAGTGTGGTGGCATGGGACAAAAACAAAGATGTGTTTGAAGTCGTGTGTATGCTACCAGGTGCCCTTGTTGCCTATGATCCCAGGAGTGGCAGAGTCAAAATTCTGAGCCATTATGACCGTGAAGGAATAATTTTGTTTTACATTGCCGATCATTGGCGTGAGACCCTTGCACCAGTTGACATGGGGGTTGGTACGAGTGAAATTAGCTAGCTAGCTAGTTTCTCAAGTCTCCTTGTTCTATCAGACTATTAACGTCGTGCAGATTTTTGCGACATGTTCGCCTGGTGTGTGCACTGGATTTTTTTTCTTTTTTCATTGATGTGGTGGCTGAAACATTTTACATTTGTGAACATTTTTGTCATGCGTATCTTGCTAGATTGTTATGCCTACTAGCTAGGTTACAACATCATGCTAAATTTCTAATAATAAAATAAAATTAGTTTAGGAAAGAGAGAGTATTACATAACTATGCATTTTTAGTGCATGTTAACACACTAGTGAGTCGCATCTTGCTCTAATAAGTCTCATACATTGCATTTTTTATTTTAAAGAAAACAAGTCTAGTAGGTCTGAACACCAGAATCAATTTGGATCGAACAGTTTTTAAATCCCCATAAATTTTATTCAGTGTTAATTAAGTATTAAAAATAAATACAAAAACTTGTGAAATTCTAAGTTTTTGTAAGAATTCTAAGAGTCCTCCAATATTGTATATTAATCGTGCCATGTTAGTGTATAAATTGTATACAAATTGTGCATTGATGTATATTAATTGTACGGCTAAATCTTTTTGTGCAGGATTTTTCGAACTCTCTGGAGAGTTTCTCAAAAATAAATATCTCTGATTCGAATTCAAATTCAAGGTAATCTCATCTTACTTATTCTATTAGACAAAGATATATAGGGCTTACACACTATCAACAAAAAGAAGAAATCATTAGAGAGCATGCACATGACTTTTTGTCCTAGCTCAACCTCCTTCGTCGGATTCACACCTGCCAGAACAATCGGCTCATCCTTCAACTCTGTTGCTACCGTCGCATACTCAGGCATCAACGCTTCACAATTTGCACGTCAAGGAGCATAGTACTAAGTACTAACATGTTCTATCAAACAAAAATGTTACTACAATTGAACTGCTTCAGCAACACTATATGCGCTTGGCCTGGAAGAATCAGACTATATAGTATGTGGATGACCCATCCCATCAAACCAAACACAAACTTGTAGGACAAATTCTAGACAAAAACCATTTGGCAACAAGTACTACAAAGAAGAGACCCGACCTAAGTTAACAATGTTCGAATTCTGAGAGTCTTGTATTAATATAATATAAAAGTAATGAAACAAACCTCGTGTATTTAATATAGTATTGAAACACAAAAAAAATGCCTATTTGAATTTATGGCGACATATCGGACCGTGATGAGCCCAAACTTTTATCAATCTTGATTGTTGGCCAGCCCAATGCAAACAAACCAAACACCTAAGTTTCCCCTCTATCCCAGGCCCATTCTACAAACCTTGTTTAAAGAAAACACAAAACGCACTGTAATTCATTTCTGCATTAGCATAATAAACCCTATAAACCCTGACCATTTCCGATCGCGGTACCGCTAACTAAGAGTAAATTATTCTCCATTTTGGTTTTCTTCGTCATGTTTCTCTCAAAAACACGCAAAGCTCTCCTCCATTTCACTCAGAATCCAACCATTCTCCAAAACCCCATCGTCTATTTCTCCACGTCTATACAAACCAAACGCGAAGAAAACCCCATAGTAGCAGCAAATCCATCACCTGTATACGCGTTGTTAACTCAAAACCATCAATTTTCACCTCAGGTAGCCTCACATGTTGCTTCTTCAATTAACCAAATCAAGAACCCTAAACACTTAGACACCGTACTTTCATTTCTCAATCAAAATGGACTTTCCAAAACTCAATTGGAGCAGCTCGTCAAAGACTGCCCCAAAATCCTCGTCTCAAGCGTTGACAATCATATTAAGCCCAAATTCGATTTTTTGAAGGAATTCGGCTTCTCCCATTCCGAAATCCCCAAGATAGTATCTAAGGACCCTTGGATTCTTAGATATAGTTTGTCGGATAGGATTGCACCTGGTTTATCCGTGTTGAAGGGCTTGTTAGGGTCTAATGAGCAAGTGGCCAAGCTTTTGATGAGCGGTCGGTTCATCAGTCATGATTTGGAGCAGACGTTGTCGCGTAATGTTGAGTACCTATTGAGCTGTGGCACAGGCGTGCATATGGATCTTATACGGAAGAACTTGTTTCGTTCGAGGCTATTACTGACTAAACCCGAATTGTTGAAGCAGTATGTGCAGAGAGCTGATCGGCTTGGGGCCGATAGGAGTTCTATGTTTCTTGAGTCTCTTATGGCTGTTTGTATTGGGAGCGACGAGGCTTGGGAGAAGAAGTTAAAAGCTTTCCGTGAATTGGGATTTTCAGAAGATGACATACGGAGGATGTTTAGAGCTTATCCGGGAGCTGTTGCTGAGCCGGTGGAGAAGGTTAAGATGATAAAAGAAGTCCTGCTTGATAGTGGGAAGTACACAATGGAGTCTATCGTGAGTTGTCCGGAAGCTCTGTCGGGTAGTGTCGAGAAGAGATATAAGCCAAGGATGAGTGTTTTAGGTCTTTTGGGACGTAAGAACCTGATTAAAGAATGGCCTAGCCTTTCAATTCTTTGCAGAGTGACGGATGAAAAATTCTTTAAGAGATATGCTGATCCCCACAAGAAAGAAATTAGTGATGTCTTGCCAAAGGAGGCTAGTCAGTGAACTTTGTGGCATCTTCTCAAAGTTTGCTGTGGTGGGAGATTTTCATGAAAGGGCTGAGGTTTAGAACAAGCAGGTAAAAGTGACTTCTTCGAAGTTTTGAGAAACAAAGAATGTTGTGAATTGTTGGCAGTTGAAAGAACTCAGATTTTTAGCTTCTTACAGCTTAGTTGTGTAAAATCTATTGCAAAGACTATTTGCATATAGGCAATCCTATATTGTTTTTAGCATATATGGCTTGGTTGAGGCTTCCATAAAAGCTATTTAGCGAAATGCGTACCTTATTGTTCATGTGATGTCTTAATTGTCCAGAAGTGATTCAGCTACAAGAGATTTCTTCAGGAATACTATGAGGTAGTTGTTTATTGTTGTTTATTTGTAATTGCGCACAAGCGGTTTCTAGTTTTTCTTCTATGTAATTGAAGACCTTTAATTTAATGCAGAATTGCAGATTGTGTCATTTGCCATTGAGTTTGCTGTCTTGATTTTGTGATGCTATCTTGGTTCCATTTCCTGCAGATATTTGTATGAATGTGCTTGTTTTTGCCGGTGATTGTGGTAACTTCTAGATCTGATTTTCTTAATGTTGCTATTGGATCTTATTGGTATACCAGTTTGATGCTTATCGACCATTTTTAGGATCCAAATTGAATTTTCAAGATTATGATCAAGTGATCGGATTTCAATTTACCAGCGGAAATGTTTGTACAGATGAGAGATTCAAGTTTTAAGCATAGTGCTGTTGCCTGTAGGTCTTTTTCCGTAATTTTAAATTTTTAAATAATTGGAACTGCGCTATTTTTTTCCGCACTTCCAAACTTTCAAATGGCTAAACCCACAGGGCTTCCCTACCCCACACAGTCTCGCCCTCTACTTGTTGACCCGCTGCCACCACCAATAGGGACGACTGGGCAACATGGGGAATGTTAACTGAGTAGAGGGTGAACAAAATTACCCGGGCTGGGTACGGTGACTCTGGCTGTGTCGTTATAGGAGAGGGGCTAGCTCCTACTGTTGGGTTTTCTACGGGACTATCATGTGGGGGGCAGGGAGGGTGGGATTGGACAGGGGGCGGAGGAGCATTTCTCACTGGTGCCGGAATATGTTATGTTTGGTGATTTTTGAAATGATAGAAGATGGTATCGAGTAGTAGTATGCAGAGACAGGAAGATGAAGAGACATGGGAACATTACCTGAATTTATAAAAGGGCAGGAAGGTTTGGAATGGTCTTGATTCTCCATTCAAAGTCTGATTTTCTGATTTTCTCGTGAAGCTCAGTTGGTAATGCGCTTCAACTCCAACCAATAAGTCGAAATTTGAGTCACCCTTTAACCGTTTTAAAAAAAAATTAGATTTTGTGATGAACTAGTCTTTATTTTTCTCCCTTTTAATTTTAAGGAACTGCACTTAATTTTATGATGGTTTTACAATTCGAACTCCATTATTATTACTGTCAACATAATAATATAGAAATTGTTGTCAACATAATAGTAAAGAAGTTGATACTATTATCGCAATTTCAAATTATTGAAAATGCACTATTTTTCTTCGCATATAAGTAATTGAAAATGCACTATTTTTCCTCGTACTTTTAAATTTCTAAGTAACTTAAAATGCGCTATTTTTCTTTGTACTTTAAACTTTTAAGTAACTTAAAATGTGCATCTTTCCCGCACATCTAATTTATTTTTAAAAAACTGAGAATGCACTATTTTATTATACTTTAAATAGTTTCAATATTTCAGAATGCATTATTTTTTCGTACTTTCAGGCTTTTAATTAGCTAGAATAGTGATACTTATTTCTACTTTTAAGGTTTGAATTAATGGGAAATGCGTATTTTTCCGCAGTTTTACATTATATTATTAGTTGAGTAAGTGTTGTGTAGGAGTGGACGTGTGAGATGGGATATTGGAAATTTTTTGATCCAAAATGATTTTTCCCTAAAATTCCGATCCCGTTTAGGATAAATTTCGAATTCTCATGTTAAATTTTGGAATGGGGTTAGGATTGATTTTACATCCCAATTTAGATTTGGGATCCCGAATGAAATTTTATATATAATAACATACATTCATGGTAAAATTTAATTAAATAGTGAAATCATTATACTTTATAAGTACAATTTTATGATTTAATCTATTTTGATAGTACAATGTTTTTAGGTTGGAATTACATGTTTGCACTATAACTTTTGGATCAATTATGGATGTTCTGACTTTCGAATCAAATTTAGTCTTTAATTTTCTTGTTGGTTTAATTATAGTGAAATTACATGATGATGTTTAAAAATTGTAGAAAACAACTCAGTTGAATTGGATGATAAATATGCATTACGTTTTTTTGGGATCCCGAAATCCCGAAGTCCCAATTTTGAAAAATCCCGACTTTATTAGAGACGGGATTGGAATGTGAAATAATTGTTCCGATCCTAATTCCCATTTCCGAAATCCCAAAGTCCCAAAGGACGCCCAAGGGGTAGCGATATAAGACTGCACAATAGGAAAAACCACAGTTCATATAAAAGTTTACAAAAATTATACAAATACCTCCAACACATGATAAATCTCATATAAATTTGAATGTGCTTAGAAAATCCTTTTTCAGCCTCACGTAGTTAAAAGTAAACGCAATCGACGTTTACAAGTTTGAAATGAGTAATGACCATATTATCTATTAAATTTCTAAATAGAATTTAAGAAAAAAGAAGAATTTTAAACACTTTCTTAAAACATACAACAAATTAAGGGCACTGCAAATTAACTAATAAAAGGAAAAAGATCTGTGTCGTCATCTGGGTCAGGAAGCACGGGTAGATTAAGGTCAGGAACTAAAGTACACAACCCTCTCAGCAGCCTGATCCACCACAGGCTCCTTCGCTACTTGGTGCACAACTACTTCTTGCTTGCCAGCCTGATCCTGCTGTCCACCAACAATCTCTCCCGGCATCGCCTGCTGCACCCCTTGTTGATCAATTCCACTTCGATCCTCCACGTGCTCCTCGACTACTTGTTGCTCACGCGCTTCTTGGTTGCCAGCCTGATCTTGCTTCATTCTATCAATCCTTTCATGCACGGCCTGCTGAACTCTTGGTTCATCAACTCCACCCTGATCAGGAGCAACACCTCTTCCTATTCATGCACCTGCTAACAGTACATCAGCAGCCACATCCAATGCCTTCAACTTCCCTCTACGTAAATTCTCATGTTCGTACGAAGCAGAAGCTTCACGGTGCCTCTTCTTTGGTGCCACAATGCTTGCTGCCCCACACACTCTCCCCCTCTACTTGTTGACCCGCTGCCACCACCAACATGACCATTGGGGCAACATGGGGAATGTTAACCGAGTCCGACCCACTTGGAGGGTGAACAAAAGTACCTGGGCTGGGTGCAGTCGGATCTGGCAGTGTAGTTATAGGAGAGGGCTAGCTCCTACCGTTGGGTTTTCTACGGGACTAACATGTGTGGCAGGGAGGGTGGCATTGGGCTCGTTCGGCAGGGGGAAGAGCATTTCTCACTGGTTTTGGAGGAAAACATTTTTGTTATGTTTGATGATTTGTGGAGAGAAGAAAGTATTGAGTTGTAGTATGCAGAGACGACGACATGGGAAGGCTACCTGAATTATAATAGGAAGATTTTTTGATAAACTTAGTCTTTATTTTTCTCCCTTTTAAGGAACTGGACTTAATTTTATGTTGGTTTTACAATTTATCATTGTCAACATTCAAATAATAAATAAATTACTATTATTATTGCAATTTCATATTTTAAATTATTAAATATACGCTAATTTTTCTGCCTTTTAAGGAGCTGCACTTAATTTTATGCTGGCTTTACAATTGGACTGTCAACTTACTAATAGTAAAGAAGTTGCTATTATTATCATAATTTTAAATTTCAAATAACAGAAAATGCACTTTCTTTCTTCGAACACTTAAATATTAAATAAATGGATATGCGCTATATTTTCTTCTCAAAAAAAAAGATGCGCTATATTTCTCCATACATTTAAGCTTCTAAGTAACTTATATTACGCATTCTTTCCATACTTCCAAAAAAAATTAAATTGAGAATGCACTATCTTTTTATACTTCATAATAGAAAATGTTAAATAAATTTAAGAAAGAATGTTAAACAGACCAGATTTGATAACATAAAACAAATTAGTTAAACAGGGGGAAAAAAAAGATTGATAGATGGAGGGATGGGCAAAACGGAGCTCCGGAGCTCTTCCTTTTTCATTTGCGACCTGTAAAGGTATTTTAATTTGTGACATTTTTAAAAAATGTACTTTTAATTGTTACTATTCGATTTTAATATCTTAAGTTGACATGTGTCCAATTTATGTACTTGTGTAATACGTGACAATTTAATTAAGCGACACGTTTAAAATTTTAAAATTTTAATGGATAAAATTGCAAATAAAATAAATTTTGACAATATAAAAATTTCACCACATAACTTTCAATTATTATAAATCAACTCTATTTTGTAAAATCAATATAAAATAAAGTTAAAAGAAGAAGAAAGAGTGGAAATTTTGATTTCAAATTACAAAAAAACTATATAAATTTTTTGAAAAATTATAAATTATAATTTTAAATTAAATTTATATATATGAAAAACAAATAAAAATAATTAAATTAAATTAAATTATAAAAAATGTGGGACACGTGTCACTCTCTTGTAATTTATGGGTATAAATTGTTTAATATAATTCAAAAATGTTTTTTAAGAAAATGTTTCATAATTTATTACATATAAAACAAATAAAAAATTTTAAAAATTCAAAAACACAATTTGCTACAATAAATATTTCAATTGGATTTTTGAATTTTGTAAGTGATTCATCCTCGACGGAGCACCAAACTACCGGATCTGGAAGCTCTGTCGTAAAGCTTCCATCAGACCGGATCTAGAAGCTTCACGATGGGGGAATAATTCAGCCATGTAAGATTTTATTCTTTATGTTTTTATGAATTATTTTCATTAGAGATATAATTTTATATGGGTAATTTAGTAATATTGTTAAAACTTAGGATCTATTTGCAATTAATAAATACAATCGTATTTATGTTTAGGTCCATCGTATTTCTATATTTTTCAATATAACACGTGTCACGTAATTAGGCTGTCACGTCATAAGGTACCTGAATTGGACACAATGTCAACTTAAGATACTAAAATCGAATGACAACAACCAAAAATACATTTTTTCGAAAATGTCACAAATTAGGTACCTTTTTCGAATTTTTCCCCTTCTAAGAAATGTTGATTCTGAGATTGCCATTTGAATCCTGCAACCTGATCAATTAGTTTATGTACACATATTTACAGTCCGATTGAGCCTTCTATATAATTTTTCATTGACAACTTAAAATCTATATATCATCATCCCATTGCAATCAACAAGTTCCCTACTTTGCATGAGATAGGCAAAGAGGGATAATAACTTATAAGCTTATGCATGTTGGTTCGCTAAGTTAGCCTCCGCTTGGTTGATACTTAAATTGTTGCTCCATGGCCCTTTGTTAGACCTCAGGCACCCTCCCTCAGACTTGCAGCTACACCGGCCACCAAGAAAATCTGGCAGTTCACTGACCACAACAAATTAGATGAGTATTAATCCCATTGCATACAATCTGCAGGATTCTTGCGAATACTTGGTAATGAATTAGCCATAGAATGTTTGATGTAAGAATGTATCAGAAAACTTATGAAATCTGATGTTTACTTACCTTTCATCAATCATTTCAAGAAGTATGCTTTGATACTTGTTGCCTATCACCTTAGAATGAAAGGATAGACTATGATTAGTCGCTAGTGAAACTAGCAAAACATTTATTGAGACAATGTCATCTTACTTACCTGAATCTTTGAAGTAGTAATATCGTTGAGAAAGTACTTTATCGTATTCCAAAGTAACCGAAATCCAGGACTGGCATTTATGATCAACATTCTGCTTACCACCTGCAGGATAACTCAGTAAGATCATAATCGCACAGTATAATGTTTCAGAATCACTAGTAAGAACTGAGACATACATCGGGACAGCCATCAAAAACCTTGCGAAGCTGAATGAGGATTCTCTGGACAGGTTTAGTAAAACTCTTCAAGGTCTGAAGATCAAATTCTCGATAAGCAAAACTATATGCGAATTCTTCAATTGAAGTACTATATTATAGAGACGAAGTTTCTTACCACTCCTTCAACGTCCAGTATTGCTGTACTTCTGCTAATGTGCCTATTTGCAGCTAAAGAGCAAGCGGGGAACCTGATTCTGCGAGTCTTCTCATATTCCGAGATTTGGTACTTCAAGTATCGCTCGGGAGTTGTCACTTTCAGAAGCCTTTCGACATCAATCTTCCCCAGTCTTTCAATGTAAACCGGCCTTCCCTCCTTGTCTACACCATGGTAGCCCTGAGGATAGTATTGTTTGATTTCATTCATCTCCTTAAAGTCAAAGTCCTAAATAACGACATATACAGCACTCATTATTAGTCATATGATTTTAATCTTCTCGATAAGTAAACAAATCGGACAGACGATATACTGGACAGGAATCAGGCGTGATACGTACCTTCACCGTGTTACCGAAGTTGTGATCATATTCAAGCATTCCAGCAAACAGCTTATGTGCTTCCATTGTTAGACCTTCCATACTCCAAAGACCTGGAAATCAATTAGAGTCAGTTGAAACTATATAGTCACAATTATACATTTATTTCTTGGGGTATAAGAAAAGGGCTAATTAATAACTAAAGATAGCATAAACATGAACTATATCCAAAAAAATCCGCTTGACGAAATACAAATAAAGTACTTCAACAGAACCTGAGGTAATAAGATAAATTAGTAAATACTGCTACTTCAGTTGATGTCTAGCCTAATTAACATTACTGGAAAAACAGAGCAATAAGAAGAATCGACCCGTTTGTACAAAAGCTACACGTAACTTTCTTTTGCAGAGAAAAACTCAAACTTAACTGCATTTGTTGGAGGAAGCACAATATGAAGGATAAATTGAATTACAATTCAGTTCCGAAGCAAGGTATCGAAATTTCGTAACTAATTTTGGTGAAACAAAAATCAAGTCTAAGTCCTGAGAATGAATTATATGGGATTGCTAGTTGCAAAAAATGGAACGATTTTACTCACTTGTTGATTGGGCAAGTGGTTTGGATAATGAGGTTAGCTGAATTACAGAGCTTGCTTTCTTATAATATTCAAGAGTTTCAGAATTTTGGGAAGGAAGGTGATTTATGGATGGGGTTCTCTGGGTGGGCCCACTTTCCACGTGGCGCGAATATACTGATGGGTATTGTACTTTTGGCGGAATATGCTGTAGAATATTGGCTTGGCCTTCGTTTCTGCATACGTAACTCTCAACTCTCAAATTGAATTACTTTCGTTTTCATAAACTTTTAATCAATTTATTGAAATGATGATTACTTGCATGATTAAACTTACATCATAGAATAAGCCCGTTTTTTCAGCCAAACAATTAAACAATTGGTTTGGCTTGATAAATCTATGGAGTTGAACTATATTCTCAGACTCAAATAAACCAAGTTTTTGCTTTTCTAAGCCAATATTGAGCTTCTCGGAAAAGAAAATAAACTTATCCACTTCTAACCTACATGGCTACATCATAGCATATGCAAGTTAAAAGTCATCCTTGATCACCCTCAGGTTTGGGTCTGGAGGAAGAAGTCTGCACTGTAGTTACTTTTTACTTATTCTGTGTAAGAAGGTTTTTAAATTATAGACAACTCTGTTCGGTCGATAGCTTTCCACATATTTCATATTTTACGATAAAATAAAATTTATATGTGAGGGGGCTGATCGAGGGCCCGAAGCATATAAGGGAACTTACATCATGAACTTTCAATTAACACTGAGTCTGGAACAAACAGCCATATAGTTGTAATTCTTGCTTAAAGGTAAACGAGATCATACATTTGTGAAATTGACCCTGCTGTTGTTACAACATTTCAGCTACAGAAGCTAACTACCAACTAACACACTTCTATGATCTCAAATGATTACGGGGCCTCAAGTTGTGTAAACACATGATTTAATGAATCAATGGAATCATCCAGGAAAAATGCATCACTAGGAGCTTCAAACCTTGTTTCCCATGATCAAATTATGACCATGGTAAAGAAAATGACACACACACCTTACCAGTCCATTGCCCATAGAAGCTAAAATAAACGCATCACTGGCCTTCGCTCAGTTTACAACTCTTCATGTAGGGGTGGTCGTATTTTATATACTTGGTCCAAATTGGCCTATACTTCGTCATTGCCAGCTCTAGCCACGGCTTCATGTTTCCATTGTAATGTACAACAGCCGCGTTGTCTATATCTGATTTGTCAACACTTGGATTGTAACCCAGACCTAGCACATGCCATGACTTCTCAAGGGGATGTGTAAGCCCATAGAAGGTGATCAAACCCGGAGGCAGTGTCCCAAGCTTCCAGAGCACCCTGTCCTCATTCTAAAGCAAAAACAATAAAGTCAGGTCATTCGTTCCACATCTTTTATGTGTGCACACAATTTTTATAAATACAATAAGGATCTTAATAGAATGAAGACAGGGTTTTCAAAATAACAAGAGAAACTCATAAAATGTATTCAGAATCAGCTTAAGGATGCATGTTAGTTGTATAAAGTCCTGCTCCCATTATATTATAAAATCTACAATGAGCATCACCAAAAATAAAATTCAAGGAAAAGAAAAGCATAGTCCGGCAACATAGAAAACCCCACCGGCCCACCCTCACCAGTATGTGAATGAATCTAGATTGTCGTGATCAGCCATGATTTGCACTGAAGTTGTAAAAGCATTACTGACATTGTTCCAAATTGTGAGAAGCCGTATCATAAGTTAATTAACATAGACACATCCAGTGACAAATCGAAGGCCTCCAACACCAACCAAAAAGAAAAATGAAAAAGCTAAAGCTACATTGACCTTTTCACTACGAAATGCACTGTTCATTCTCCTATCAACTTGGTTCCTTAGAAAGACAAAATATTACCACATTTTGCCCATTGAAACTTAACAAATAGGGTTTTCGTTATTTGATCCATTGCATACGGTTTTTCCAAAGGCCCCAAAAGCATGTGAATGTCATAATGAGCACACCAAAATATGCACCCATTTAAGAAAATACAAACAGTAACTAACTTACCATATTTTGCCATTTGTGATAAATGCCAGTTATATCCTTCTTTTTCCACTGCTTGAGATCAAAGATGTTCATTCCATATGCCCACCCACAAGCATTAGGGTCAAAGTTCTTGGCAATATGAGGATTTGAAAAATTTAGATACTTGTCAAATCGATGGAAGCTTTCACCACAGGTTTCAACAGCACCATTTACTTTTTCATGAAGATCCACTTTCCACAACCCAGTCAAATCTTTCTGGACAACAATGTCATCATCAAGAAAAAGGATTTTATCCAACTTTGGATAAACTTGTGGGAGGTAAAACCTTAAATGGTTAAGCATCGAAAGATACTTTGGATTCCTATATTTCAGGTTGGAAGAACCACTAGATAGCGTGGTAGGATGAGCTGCCTTGAAATAGTATTCTTTCATGGCAGAAGATTCCAACTGACGTAGAACAGGGCAATAAGATGAATTAAGCCACTTGAACTCGTCAACATTTTCAACGTGGATGGTAGCTTTCCCAGGAGGGTTCAGGAGAAACCACATATTCATTGCACCAAAGTTCAGCTTATCAGTAACAAGATGAAAAACATGCTTCTCGGGCTCCTGCAAGTCATAGAAGCACAATTTTATTTCATTGACAAACCATCTGACTGAGAATAGCTTGACAAAGTTGACATAGCATCAGTTGCTCAGATTACATAAATATGCATGTATAGAAAGACAGCTTTGAAGTTACAAGATACACAAGCATGCATTATTTGCAGTGTGTGTGGCTATACAATGGCATGGATGTGCAACTTCCAGCATATAGGAAATAGTATATACAAATGATGTTTGAGTTGCCAAAGCTACGGGACTGCGGTGTGTGAATCCATCATGCTTAAATCAATTTCACTCAGATTGATTATACATGTGTTTGTATATATGTAAACTAAACATACATTTGTTTGTATATATGTAAACTAAACACACACAAGCAAATATATTTCAGTGTGTGCTACCTGTATGTGTGTAATACTACATATGCACACTGTTCGGATACCGGTAATAGAATCAGAATCAAGATACTGAAGTGAGCCGATAATTCAATTAGAAAACAATCAATCCATATTGCCCAAGGCCTCATAAGTTATCCAACTAACGTTATTTTTCATAGTCAAGACAAGAATAGAAGTGGTAACCTTGGCATTCGTGATGGTGGAGTTGACAACTACTGAAGCAGCAAGAACATTATCCGAAAAGAGGGCATAGTGGTAAAGGTCTCGATCTTCCAGATTCTCAGTCCTAGGAAACTTCCTTTTCTCTGGAGGGAGAAGATAGTAGTCAATCGTTAAACGCATTGCTAAACAATGAAGTCCATTTGGTATTGTCTTAGCAGCTAGTTGACTGAGAAATGTGCTCTGCTTTTTCAGAGTTCGGACTTGTTCATCAGCGGTCTGCAGCATGGCTCTTAGCTTCCCAGTAACTAACTTGCAGTCATACAACTGCTCTTTAGCTTTAGAAAGCACTTGGCCCATTAGTTTCATTCTTGCAGGTGCACTGTCGCATATAAATTCTTGTTAATAATCAGCTTCAGACAGAAAAGGGTACAACTGGGGATAGAATACCAAATAATACCATTTATCCATTACCTGTGATGTAAATCAGTATCAGAGGATGCTTCTCCTAAAGAACGCTGACTTTCTTTGATCCTGGTCTGTAATTCATTAGCCAAATGAAGCTTATTTTTCATCTTTGCAAGACTTACATAGACCTTTGCCATTATTATCTGATCTCGTATCAATCGTACAGTTGAATCAGAATTCTCATTGTCAGTTTCTTTCCTCCATAGACTATATTTTCCTAGAACTGCAGAGTCAACTGATTTAGAGCGTTCAATGGCTGCGCTCTCAAGTTTTATAGTCACTTCGTCATCTTGCTTTACTAAATCAGCAGCACGCTTCTCCCGTTTGCTTTCTCTCAGTTGCTACACAGGGATAACATAGATAATGCTAGAGCTTAAAGGGATCCAAGAATTTAAAAGTTAAAATAGGATTGCAGGATATTTAAAGTAACAACTGTAAAATGTAGGCAATACTATTATCTATTGAGCTCTCCAACGAGGGATCAAGAACCAGGCTTCTCGTCTTCTCATAAAGAATAATATTACTTAATATGGAAATGAGTTATAGTTCTTACCCTTCTGGCTCGTCTTGCAGGTGTCTCGTTGAACTTGGAATGATCCTCTGTAGGAGATTAGATGTCTTTTAATTATTTCTTTTTTAAACCAACAAATTAACAGTATACTTGAACATTTCTAAAGGAGCATTACCATCTGTAGTCCCTTCCTGCTTGATTTCAGAGAGTTCGTGTTTTGCATTTGAAGCTGCTCCAGTGGACTAAATATATATAACCAACAAGAGAGAAATATTCAGCAAACTTCAAAATTCTAATGAGTGTTCCACCATAAATTATGCAAGTAGGCATGGTGTATATCATGCTAACCTCAGCAGAAGTTATATTGTCATTGATAATTTCTTGTCCAACAAACTTCCAGGATGCAGGCAGATTATTCTTTCTGAAGAAATCGACGCTTAAAGGCCCCAAGTCATCAGTGCTTGTTTTAATGGCATCAATTACCTATAATGATACTGGAATTAGTTAACGAGTACAAAGAAAATACTGCATATGCACATAGTTAGATAATTTAGTACACAATCAGATAATACTTGCCTCTTTGGAGAATAAAGGTTTAAGATGTTGCAATACCAGCCTCTCTCTCCAGTTTAGATCCTGTATCCAGTATCAATTTGTTATTACGTCACATAAACATGCCCAGAATCCAAGTGGAGTATTATTAAGCGATGTACCTGTCTACTTGAATCAGTTGACAGTTTACTTTGACCTACAAAATCATGTATATATACAGAGGTGAGTTAGTCGATTCTGAAAAGTCTCACTTATGTTCAATGTCTATGAAGAAGGGTCCAGAACGGCATAAAAATAACCAAAATAGCATGTATTGCAAGTTATAGAGAACTAAAGATGTTTATGCACCTATTTCCACACACATGCAAAAGACCGATGCACACAGTGAAAGCTCAAAACCCTCAAGGTCTATCATATATCTCCTTCACCAAGTCACCATTCATCCTATATCTGAGGACTCCCAGTCATTAACACTGTACATGGCCAGATATCTCATTCTCTGAAGCCCATTACCTTCTCATTAATCTCGATTCGAAATTATAAGAGCCTCTAACCTTTACATTTACACATCCATCTCTCTCTCTTTCACACACACAAAAAAGAAAAAAGAAACATGTGCAAACACACAGACACATACAGTAGATTCTGCTACCTCAGGGCCATGATGAGCCTACTTTAACTAGAAATTCAGTTATCCTATCTCTGATGCCTCCCAGTCATGCTGTACATCATAACCAAATATCTGCTTCTCAGAAGACCATTATCTTCCTCCTAAACTAGATTTGACTGTAACAACCCTACACACACACGCTATGCATTTGAGCACCCATCTCTGTTTCTCCCAGAGATATTACACCTGGCCTGGCAGACAATCGCAAAAGAATAAGTGACATAAGAAATGAATCACACTGCGGCTAGCTTTTCCCAGTGAAATAAATCAGCTCTACACTTGCCAAACTTAATACCATATTTCTACATTTGGACAACATCACATGAAATAACAGTGCCTCAGAAGTTGAGGACACAATTAATATTTCTCTAAATGTTATTCACATGCTCAGGAATTATTGATATCCTTATGAAGTAGAAAGAAGTAGAAACAAACAACGCCTACACGACTGTACTTAATCGACATCTGCTGATACTCTCCTATCTCAAAAGTATGTCCGTAAGGAGATAAGTCATGTTTACGGCTAACTGCAGGCGAAAGGAAATTTAAAATTCGCTCGATCCTACATCAACACGTAAATAAGCCATGGGAAAGACTTGACCACCTAATATTCCTTCACACTTCATCTAAAATAAGCAAATATCACCCTATGCCTTCATAGTTCATATGCTATAGAACTCCAGCACACCTACACCCTCACAATAGCTTCCAAGAAGCCAACAACATCACTGCCTGAGTCAGAAAGTAACAAATCTACCAAAAATTAACGCAACAAGCTGATTTTAGACAAATTACAGCTAAAAACTTCATCCGATCAGCAACACATCAACTGTTTCCAGTGAATTCATTCACGCAGTAAGTATCTAAACTACATCGCAAAGTTTGACAGTTACTCCTAACAATATCTACTTCATAAGTTTGTAGATTCGAATTGCGCGAAAGCTAACCAGTGGTAAACAGGCTGTGTCCGCATAAGAACAAGGAGAAACCGACGAACGTGACAAGGAAGATGACGAGAGTGCGAGATCCAATAGCTTTGCTCCTTCGAGTTCCAGAACCAGACAATAAACCCTTCTTAATCGCCATAGCCTGTCATAGACCTACATTCAGAAATCGAGCACACATCAGGCATCGATAAACGCAAGACCTAGTGATCGATATAGAGAGGATGTGGATTTACGGGAGGAAATTGAAGCAAGATCTTCGATTACTGAAGACGAAGGAGCATTTCAGTTCTTCGACCTGTAGAGTGCTTGAGGGGAAAGGAGAAGAATGGAGTAGATGATTTTCAGTGATTTTTGATAGGTTAGTTAAGTAATTAGATTATACTTTACAGTCATGTTAATGCTGGAGATTTCAGGGCTATTTGCATTTTGCACCCCGGAAGTACATGCTCGATGCATTATTCACCCGTCATTATAATGAATTAATGATATAGACAGACGCCTAAAATTACATAATTTACGTTTATTTATCCATAAGTGTAAACTTTCCAAAACTCAATTTCAATTCCATAAAATCTCAATAATAGTACGGGTATGTCTTGATACTCCGAATGTATCCAAGTTCACTGATTAAAGTTGAATGATTAATTATCAAATTGCAATAGAATTGATCAACAGCACATAATATCAATAATTAGTGTACATACTAACTAGGGCATATATGCATTGGTTAGTTCATTAATCACTCTGGGATGGAAAATTCACCTAATAGAAGTGTATAGATTAGAGATTGCTAGTGGGGATCATTTGACTCGGACACATTGCCCAATTTATTTTTATGTTCAATTTTAATTTTTTTTATTGATTCATTGCAAATCACAACACATGTTCACAGCTTCGAACTCTACCCGTTTAAAATATTATATGATTCATAACTAAATTAAATATTTTATGTATAATCATTTTAGAGAATTTTATAATAATTATTTTAAAAGACAATTCGTTGGATATTCACCAATTTTTAGATGACAAAAAAATCAAATGAGATTAGTAAATAATCAAACATTATAACTATTTTTTTGGATAATTGTAGTATTTCTCAAGTTCAAAAAACTTATAATCAAATCCTCAAAAATGAAAATAAATATTCAAAGTAAATTAGAGTTGAGTAGATGGAGAACTTAAAATGTTAATTGGTGCGCTAACTAATATGTATCTCTTCTCTTTTAATATAGTATTAGCTTTAATATAGTACTAATACGTATAGACAACAATTTACTCCATTACATTGTTGTGTCTCGATGTAATTATGTTATGGGATCAATCATTCGTGCATTTTAGGTTATGTAGTTCTGGATGCTCCATTTGTATGCAACCTGCAATTACCCGACTTTTAATCGAAAGAGGTATCAAATTTTGAATTGTCTAATAGCCTATGATTTGAATTACACATGCCTCACATTAATACGATCGTGAATCTGTTTGGGGTTACATTTATACAGAAAATAATATAGCATTTCATGCAACTTGAGAACATAGATTAAACTCCGTTACAAGTTGAGAAAAATTACCTATTATGATAACTCCGGTCACTGAGATCTCGCCGAAACACAAGAATGACAGTACTCGTGACTGGAAGATGAAGAATCGGAGAAATTTTGTATGTTTAGCTCGGAATAATATGACATTTAGTTCCTTGTTTGTATATAAGGAGCATTTCTTTAACTTTGATTCCTTTGTAACAATATTTTGTTGTTTAAAAAACAAGGCATGATGTGTAAGTCTGCATCGTTTTAAGTTGGTTAGGCCTAGTGGCAACAGTTAACCTCATCTTCTATAGGCCCCCATTCGATTTACAGGTTTCTTGTTTCACATAAAAAGTAACTTGGCTAACAGTTTCATTGTTTCAAGGCACCTGCAAAGGATTTTTAATTGTTGAGCAATTTTTGCAAACACTAAAAGAAATTCTAAAATCCACTTTACAGTCTTCCTGCAACTTCACCAAATCAAGTACATAGGTATCTCCTAAGTCAGAACATAGATATGTTAAGATGTCACCTGTTGATGTCAATATGGTAAGCCCCCCTGAAGAGGAGTCACATTTCAGATAGCTTTAAATTTGGAGATCTGCAATCCAGGATATGAGATCATCAAGTGAAGCATCCTTGATATCTTTCCATGCTCTAGAATCATCAGAAATGGGATTTGCCGGCTCCACACTACTTTCCACAAGGGCCTTCTTCAACTTCACGACGAGATTATCCTCCTCGGGAGGAATATCCAAATCCCATACCGTAAATATGTTGAATTCAGTGGATTGATCGGGTTCAAATGGCAGAAAACCCAAGTCTGTCTCCTCATCACTCAACCCAAGATCTTTTAGATTCTCATTGTAGGTAGGGAGGAATATTTCTTCCACCTTGTGCTTTGACCAGAAATCATCAACTATGTCACTGTTTACAGAATTATCAGCCTTTGGTTCTTCTTCTACTTCATTGCTAAGAGCTGCAATACTAATGTCTGTTTCACTTGAACCTTGTGAGTCATCCATTGGTGTTTGAAAAAAAAACTCCTTATTTTCTTGTTTTGTGTTGATAGTTTTCAGCGGAGTATCTTTGGAAGAATTCCAGTTGATGACTGATATTTCAGGATCTTCGGCCAGGCAAGAATCTGCCCAGGCAACATCTTCAGCTGAAAGCTCTGATTCTCCCTGCCCAAGATAGGTTGAGCCATATATAGAAGGCCGAGAAACAAAATCTTCCATAGCACTGTCAAGATACAACTACCATGGCATAAAATGTCAAAAAAGTTGGTTGATTACGACAAATATAGACATTCAGATTCTTATGACTCAGACTAGATAAGAAAATTCATTTAGAAAAACAATTGAGTGAGATTGGACAGTATCAAAACAACATAATTATAGTAACATGAGGAGGAAATGGAACACAATTAAAATAAGACGATCAAGTTTGCTCATGAGAGGATTCTGAAAACCGTATGCACATTACACACAGAAAAGTAATCAAAATGAGTTAACCCCGAAACGACGAACTGTATAATATTCAACATGAAATTCCATGCAACAACTGTGAGGGATGCAAAAACAAGATTCACATTCCAAGTGTCTTTAATGTATTCACTGCCAGGTGATTAGCCTTTTAGGACAACACTGATTCAAAATTGCAAGAGTCTCTAGGCAAAAGACTAGGAATAGGCCATGCAAATTAAAACCACTAGGTGAACAGGGTTACACCTTTACTATTGTTTTAAAGAAAGGGAGAGAATGAAACACTCAACCCAGCATCAAATGTTCTTTCTTTCTTGATTTGACGGAGAAATCAATCGACCACCTTTCCTTTATGTAATTTGGCATGGTTGATGCTGGAGTTGGATCGTATTGGGAATATGCACATTGTCCTAGACAATGCCAAGAAACTGACATACTCTTTAAGGGTATGGAAAAGAAACTTTTTGGAATATTAATATATATTATCCCTGGTTGGGGGTTAGAGCATATGCACTATGCAGTGATAGAAATAATACATGCTTAGGCCTTAGAGGATGTTTCTAATCTGGACAGGAAGATTGTGAAGAACTTCTTTGGGATGTTACTTTGCAGGTTTAATGTGGCAGCAGTTAATCCCTTGCTTCATGGTCCTAGTCTTGATTCATTTTAGTCTGAATTGTTGTAGAACACTCGCGTATATTATCAGGTTTTAATTTGTAATAGACACTTGATATAACCTTTAAACGAAAACTGTAGACGTATCCTTTATTTACTCCCTCCATTCTCTTAGAAGATCATCCAAGATGACAAAAGAGTTAGATTGTCTCTATCCATTAACACAACTTAAATATTAGGAAACTCACACCACCATTGAACCAAATATTAACCGCATTCCCCTAATTTGCACACACCTCATATACTAGGCCACCCACCAACTAGACAAGTATTAGGTGCATTCCCTTAGTTTCTCATACATCCAACACTAGGTACATCCAACAGATGTAATTCATCAAAAGATTATATACTTGATAAAAACAGCTCATAGTTACTGCAACACATTAACTGATTAATCAATATAATGGTCTACCGGTACCTATGAAGCCGGGGACGTCCAAATCCCTCGAGTCCCCGTATGGGACGTCCCCGGCGCCGAATTCTCGTACCGGAACGTTTTCCAGGTCTAATTCTCCTTAATTCTCGATAATGCGTTCATGGCCAAAACCCCCCAATTACGAAAAAAGAAAATAAATTGAAGGGATAAGGAACAGACCTACTTCGCCTGGGATGTTTAGCGTGGAGAAGAAGAGAAATTGCAACCGTGAATTTCTTCCTGCAGCCGTGAATACCTTCGTATTGCTGCTTGCTTCCCGTCCTTTACTCTCTTTTCTATTAAAAAACGTGGGTGGGTAGGCAGGCTAGGTTTGTGGGATGATAAGCCCAAGGGTATTATACTTTTCTTTTCTATTTCTTTGGGACTTCCTATCATCAGTGGACTAATCATGATTAGTCCAGTGGACTAATCTGGTTAACGTTAATTACTTATTTTAATTCAATGAGCAATTCACGAATTGAGATCGAATAATCATGTATTTCAATTGCAGATCGATGATTTGGTGGGTCGATAAAATTACAATTGCATTTTTTTTTTATCAATACTTGTAAATTCGTCGATCAATATTTGAATCATGACTTTTAATACATACCAATCACTACCGATCAACTCATCTTATTAGGCAAACTCAAAAACATCACCATGTGTACTTTTATGTCCATTCGTAAACACATAGGTAAAATTGAAAGTTTATGTTCCATTGCAAAATGCTACTTCATCGCCTCACTGCAGGGTCAAGACCCGATCCTTTTGAATGATGCAGTTCATGTATGATCGGATCACTTATATCGATTTTGTCTTGCGCCTTACACAACAAGCATTTAAATTTACAAATTGCTCAAAATTTAAGAATGTAAACAAACTTATACACATACTAACATTGTACACGTGTACATATTTATAAACTTTATATTATCCGATTCTAAGTATTTTATTTATAAATATTCTAATAATTTTATAGTATTATTTATATATATTTTGTTGATTTTTCAACGACTTTTAAATGATTAAGAATGTAAATGTGTTTTAATAATGAACCTCGAATCATTATAAATGAAATAGTGTTCGAAATAATAATAGTTAAAGATAGATGGAGAAGTTCATTAGCCTAATTAACATGTACATTTTTTCCTTTTAACATAGTAAGCATATACAAGAATGTACTCCATTAAATTGTTGGCATCCTTCTTAAGAATGTCTGATGAGATAACTATGTTCAGATCCAACCATTCGTCTATTTTAGGTTATGCAGTTCCAGACGATCCATTTGCATCACATACCCATATGCAATTACCTCACTTTAAAGGAAATATGTATTAAATTTGAATTGACCGAGTTATGATTTTGAATCACACGTGTCTCACTACTATAGATATATAATATATAACATAAAGAACAAATAATTACTCATACACGGTAACTATGACACAAAGATAGAGAAGTCAGAGACGGACGTAAAAAAAATAATCAGATGTAGCAATCGTTAAACATAACAAAATGCAACAAGTTATGAACTATTAAATTTATACTTAATACAATAATTTTATGTGTTTCACATTATTATGTTCGAATTATGTTTATATATAGTAATTTTCAACGCATAAAAATATGATACATTACTTATTTATAGTAACTTTAAAATACATAACAACCACGATATACAATTATATATTTAAAAATATAAAATATTACATCAATTAAGTATATTATTTATTTATTTAATTAATTAATTCAATATTAACACAGTTTTAATTATATTTTACTGTTAAATTCTTCAAATTTTTTGACGAGATTCTTGCATTTTTAGTTAAATTTGTTTGTACGGCTGAATATAATTTTTAATATTTTCTAATTTTATTAAATATTTATGAATTAAATGATTTCATCCGTGAATAAACTAATTTCTAAGAGTATATTGATCATTTTTAGGTTAAAATTCAGGGGTAGTAATTGTTGTCCCTGAACACTTAGTGTGTCCATGCCTGAGAGGAGTTGTGGAACACGATCATTGACTTAAAAGAATTTTCTTTCTTTTTCGAATTTCATTTGTAGAAAAAACAGTACAACATAGCATGAAAATTAAGACACAAGTTACATAATATAATATATCTTCATCGTCCCAACTTCATCTTATCGCGTTTCATTTCAGTCAATCTCAACTATACTTTAAATAAAGTTAGATCTCTCACTTTATGTATGATATCTCTTACATTATCCAATATTTACCATAGTTTTATTCCGTCCATATCTTACCTTATCATCAACTCTTTTATTAAATTTTATGTTCAATATCGTATTAAACTGAAATTGGAACGGAGTGATTAAATTGCAATATTATGTGTGTTCACTATGAAAGGAGGAGATGCTCAGGACAGGAGTGAGGTCCTGAGGTGAGATACACACGTGACAACAAAGAAAATTAGGGTCTTGTTTGTCATACCACTGGGGAGCGACTATTTCCCCACTCAAATCGAATATTTTGTAAAAAAAATTCTATTTCAATTGAAAATACCACTCAAATTCTATCTCAATCCGTCCCTAGAATCTTTCACATTATTCTTTAGACTCATACATGAACATTGTCAAAAACGTTTTCCAACCTTCTGATCTAGAAAAATGGCTAAGATTCAAAACATAAAGTATCATGTGTGATGTATCCATTCCATTCCATTCCTGGGCAATGTTAACTTTTACCTTTTAAAAAGAAATGCAGAATAGCGTTGGGGATAAGTTAGTTCAGCTACATGGCCACCCATGTACTGTATTCGGGATTGAACATGGTACTATACTCCCTCCCTATTATTAGGATCAAACATTAACCACTAATTCGTAGAGATCTAACTTTTTAAGTCAATAATTTATCACAATTGCCTATGAATTAAATTTAATTAATATAAAAATAATATCTACATTTACATGCACACTTAAATTTCAATAAGCCATCCATTTTATGGATGTATTTCGGAAAAAAATGTACACTTTATTATTATTAGTATTATTAACAACTATGTAAAACTTTAGAATGTTACCTCTTAAAGTGTCAACAATTTTATTTTCCTAGCTATGAAATTAGTAATTTGTAATTTAAATGTAAAAGATAATGAATTTATAAAGTTGTTTTATTGGGATGGCAGAAATATATATCTCCTAAAAAGAAAGTTATCTTTTTCTAAAAATAATCATAAAAATATGAATATTTTAATTACAACGTCTTCCTACATTCATTCATCGAAGAAGCTTTTAAAAATATAAAAGGGTCAGTCTGTATACTTTGATTCATCACTCACTCATACTCCTTCTCTTGATTGCGACCACAAAACGAATCATCCCAATATACTCACAAATCTGATTATTTATTTATTATTATTACAATTTCGATTATTAATTTAGATGCTAATTTATTGCTGCAGACCCGATGTGCTGAAACTTAGCTAGAATTCATCAGCTCCAACCTCACCGGAAAATCGCAGGTCAAACAAGCCAATTCTCGAGGGTTTCTGCTTCTCAGATGGAAATATGAGCAATTTTGTTGCAATTTAGAGGAACTGTTGATTAGTTTCTGTTCAGAAGTAAGTAATCTTGAATTGTTGATTTTTCTATTTAATTTGTGCCAGTTTTTCTTGAATTCTATGAATTGGAGTGAGTCTGTAAGTTTCCTTATTTGGTAATGAGTAGTGTCTGGCAATCTGTTTTACTTGTCTGTGGGAGAATTTATGTCACAGGTTCAATTATGGTAATGAAGTGATGGTTGTGTTGCTTGAAGAGTATCTTTGTAATTTTATTCAACGGCTTATGGAATAAATTGGGATCTTAAAAATTGAATCTTGATTCGGTGTTTCAGTGATCTGGGAATTTTACCTTTGTTTTCGTGAATTTTCTGTACAGTATTTGCAGTTTTGCATCTCCTGCTCAGGGGCATACAGCTGAAATGGGCAGCTACTGAACGGTCTTTCAGTTGTTTTTTGTTCATGAAGCTCGAATAAGATGTCCTTGGTGTAAGTTATAGGGCAGTTCATTGTATGTTGGTTAGCTCGTTGTAAGACCTCCAATCTTACAATGAAGTATACCCTTATCCAAATTTTTTGACATAGAATGCAAGCATTATTAGTCTTTCGTTCTGCTGTCAGCTGTCCTGCTAAAACTTTAAATGCTTATACATTATAAATTTCTAGACTTTGGTTATGGTGATGTAAATTACTGCACTTTCGTAATATGATTCCCAAGTTGTGATTCTTATTCTTCATCATGTCTTTTGGTTTGTATGATATTTATAGCTAGCTAGTGATATGATATCCATCTGTACAAGTCTGGGACTTCTTAGATGTTGCAACAACTACTGAACCTTTTATCTTTTATGATCGTGTTGAAGATGGAAATTCTAATTTGTGTTGCTGCATGACTGCATCTATATGGCTTTCTCATTGGAATATTGGTGATTCGATTTGTCTGTATATTATAAATTCTCACATCTTCAGCACATTATTATTTATGTCTGTGCTTTTTGTTTATAGTATCAGTAGTATGGCAACGCCCGTAGAACCTCCAAATGGAATTAGAACACAAGGAAAGCATTACTTCTCAATGTGGCAGACTCTTTTTGAGATCGACACAAAGTATGTACCAATTAAGCCTATTGGTCGAGGCGCCTATGGCATTGTGTGTTCTTCTGTCAACCGGGATACCAATGAGAAGGTCGCAATCAAGAAAATACACAATGCCTTTGAAAACCGTATTGATGCACTGAGAACATTGCGTGAGCTAAAACTTCTCCGACACCTCAGACATGAAAATGTAATTGGACTTAAAGATGTGATGTTGCCCATTCAAAAGGGTAACTTCAAGGACGTTTACTTGGTTTATGAGCTTATGGATACTGATTTACATCAGATCATTAAGTCTTCACAGACACTTTCAAATGATCATTGCCAGTATTTCCTATTCCAGGTACTTTTAAGATACACTGAAATCATAATCATGGATGAATCACCTTCTTGTTGAAATGCGTTACATTATTAGTTCTTGTGATTTACTTGTGAACATTTCAAGAACATGTTATGCCTGAAGAAAATGTCTTCGTTACCCTGATGGCCAGATGATTTATGATTTTATAATGCATGTGTCCAGGAACTTCGGTGCAACTTATTACCCAGATCTCTTCTTCTCTGTGTGCATATTTGTATGTAAACATGCATACTTATGTCTATGCATATCTGTGCAGTGTGTGTATGTCCACACATCCCCCTCCCTCCTCTCCAACTTTGTGGTGCCTGATACATAGATTAATTACTGTTCTTCTCAAATTTATCAATGCAGCTACTAAGGGGATTGAAATATCTACACTCGGCAAACATTCTTCACCGTGACCTGAAGCCTGGAAACCTATTAATCAATGCAAACTGTGATCTTAAAATATGTGATTTTGGACTTGCACGCACAAACAGCAGTAAAGGTCAATTCATGACGGAGTATGTCGTGACTCGATGGTACCGTGCCCCAGAGCTTCTACTCTGCTGTGACAATTATGGCACATCAATTGATGTGTGGTCTGTTGGTTGTATCTTTGCCGAACTTCTTGGTAGGAAGCCCATTTTCCCTGGCACAGAGTGTCTTAACCAGCTTAAACTTATCATCAACATCCTTGGCAGTCAAAGGGAAGAGGATCTGGCGTTTATTGATAACCCAAAAGCAAGGAAGTACATTAAAACTCTTCCATATTCACCCGGAAGCCCGTTATCCCGTCTCTACCCACAAGCTCATCCTCTTGCCATTGACCTGTTACAAAAAATGCTCGTTTTCGATCCCTCAAAGAGGATTGGGGTAACTGAAGCACTTCAACACCCATACATGTCTCCTTTGTATGACCCAAGATGTGACCCTCCTGCCCAAGTACCGCTTAATCTTGACATAGATGAGGATTTAGGGGAAGAGATGATTAGGGAGATGATGTGGGGCGAAATACTGCACTATCATCCTGAAGGTGCAGCAGCAAATATGGAGGTCAGCATGTAAGTTCAAAATAATGCGTCTCTTGTTGTTTTTTGTAACATCAGAACTTTGTAACTGTACTTGCTACATTTCCCTTATTTTCACCTTAAATAATCATAAAGACCAATGTATAAGCAGTTTGGGCTGCCAATATGCTTCATGTTTAATTATCTGCTTTCGGAAACTGTTTAAGGGCTTGTTCTTTTTGTGACAAGAGCCCTCCAGTTTGTATATAGTTTGCTGTTGTATGCAAGAACCTTCCCTGTAAATTACTTCAATAAATGTGCAAGGAGACTATCTGGAATGTGATTGTTTTCCGAAGGTTCGTAGATTTAAATTTTATGTTTGATTCCTTCAAAGCTATTAAAAATATGCTGTATATCATTGAAATTTAATGCAAAATGCTTCAAGGAGAGGGTCTGAGCTTGCAGGAGCTTTTGTAATTTAACTTGAGAATCAAGCTCCGTGCCTTGATGGTTAACCCATGGTAAGTTGCTTTTTTCTGGCTCTTAGTAGAATCGCAAAGTAGTAGGTATATAATATGTCACCCCTGTCTACACAAGGGCGTGGTGTGGTTAATGATCGGAGTTATATAGCTCGTTCACTCTTTATATTGAGCTGTGGATTATGCTGGTACAGTTGTTCTGGTTTATTTTTATGTCTTCTATAAACTGTAGTAATGAGTCTAATGACAGACCATTAGCTGAGAATGCCTTCAGGCTTCAGCCAACCCACATTTTTTAGTTCCCGGAAGATGTGAAGTATTCGAAGTTTCTTTTATGCAAGTAATTCGATACTACTGTCTGATTTCCTTTTAAGTTTTGCGCTGTTTAATTTAGCGCCTGGGCACTTTGTTAAACATGTAGGGCAGTAGGGGGCCTCAACGCTCCGTTCCTCAATCCAAGTTCGTCACCATATATTAACTTCGAACAAATCTAATGATTTTGAACTTCAATTTACACCTAATAAATCTACTGATAATTCGACTAATTTGAATGAATCTCCTCTCCAATTCATCAATTACAATGAATCAAGAACGTACGTTGATTTTGAGAGGGTACAAAACTGTACAGCCAAATGTCACCCAACTTGCGTGATGTATATCGACTTTAATTAACATGTAGCAGTGGTATATCACATGCAAAGATGATCACGAAATGATATGTCAGGTCAGACGATTCTATTGTCTTCTATATGAAGCAAATTTAACATCCTGTAACAGTGTAACATAACCACTTTACCAAAACAAGTGTAGTACTAACACATTTGAACAGAAGAGTTAGAAAAATAAAGTAACATAGTGATGTTACAGTGCTTTAATGCTTATAGTGGGTTGCTAGAGAGTTGCTTTTGTATTTGATGGCCTTCACGAGACTGAAAGATGTTAAAGTTGAGAATGGGATGGATACCAGTTCATCAACTCCCGTGTACACTTAATTAGGTGTTGCAATTTGCAACAATGTGATATTTTGTTAGAGAAATTGATATGTACTGATCTCATTTTAATAACTCAAGAGTAATCTATTTTTTTATTACGTTATTTTTATTTTCAGATTATCCCCAATAAAACAAAACAAGCTCCTTTATATCTTAATATTTTATTGTATTGAATTCTCATTAAATTCCTACTTATAAATTGATGGATGCAATTTAAAATGTCAATTTAGCATTATAAATTAATAGATGCAACTTTCAAGTAAGTGTTTGATAATTTTCACAACTAATTAATAATTAGTAACACCTTAAAATTCCAGTTAAGTACTTAATAACTATTAAAAAAATTATAATCAAGTACATATAATATACAACTACTTACTCAGTCACATAGAACTTTATATAATATTTTAAAAATAAATCTATTAACACCAAATAAAAAATTACATTTACACATAAATTACATACTGGTCATTAACAGTAAACATTTTTACTATATTTCTTGAACTATTGTTTATTTTTCATTTAAAATTATGAATTAATCTTAATTAATAATTAATTTATCCATTAAAATTATGAATTAATCTTAATTAATAATTAACTTATCCATTAAAGGGTATAAGAGATCGATAAAACATGTATAATTCAAGAATAAAGTAAATTTTCAAATAAAATTTGTAATAGAAAACTAGCCTTCCAAATGATTTTTTAATGTAGACTAAATAATTCAAAGTTTTTTATTGTTGTACAAAAAATTGTTACATTCAATTAAATATTGATTTAGAAGATGATTTATTTTCGTGTACTGTGGATGATTAGTTGTATAAATTTAATTTATTAAATAAGAAATAGTTACAAAGTGGTCAGAGGTTAACACTTTGTTAAGGTCATTCAAATTGGATACGTAATCCAAAACTAAGACTACCATCTTACACTTAATAAAATGAAGCAAAGAAGGATTTGAGATCTACTTTGCTTTAGTCAATTAGATCTTTAAGTCATAGAGTAACATCCGATATTTCCTTGAAAATTTATTGTTACTTTTTGGGTTTTCAATTATTCAAAACTCCATAGGTTAAACAAGTTGGCAAGTTGGAATAAAAACACAATTAATTCAACACCTCAAAATATCCTACATTCATAAAATAATAAGAAAATCAAGAGCTAGTAAAATGTTTGATTTTCATTTACATGATTCGTTCTAAAGTTCTAACACTCATATTGATGCTAATATGTAGAAAAAATAGGCAATTTTTAAAGAATTAAGTTGTATTTGCAAATGTTTAAAAAAATACTTTTGTGAGTTTGAAGTAGGAAAATTGATTATTTAGTATTTTAAATTATGACTTATGCTGTAACTTCTCTAAAAAAAACATATAACCGTTAAAAGCAGAGAAGCAACCCAATAGTGCTTTAAGCAAGTGATAGCTTTTTTTCAATTAAAATAATTAATTAAGTTAATTTTTACAAACACTACAACTTATTCTTTTACAATTTTAAGCTGTTTTTTATATGATATATTAAAGATTAATAACTTTTATTTAAATTCAACTTTAATTAATTTTTAATAGAAGCTGAAAAAAGAAAAAAGTAATGTATATAACCATTTGCAAACACGCACTTAATGCCGGATTGTTGACGCCAAATAGTCCAAGCTCTTTCTCACTAAACAAACTTAACAAGCATCTCCAAAAATTGCAAACTAGTCCCTAAAATTCTGAAGCTGTTCAATATCACCCCAAAACTCTCCCAAATCCCACATTTATGGAACATTTTCCCATGAGCAGTATCCAGATTGGCAGATTCGGCTGAGATCACAGTGAAGATTTTTTTATGACTACCCTTGTAAGATTGTGGGATTCATGATGCATTATTATTTTAAGGTATCAGAGGTCGATTAAAGATTCGAACTTTAAAGGGTGTTTAAATTATATATATTAAATTATTTTGAAGATAAATATTGTAAATTATTAGAAATCAAAACACGAGAACAAGGAGCTGTTTGGCATGAGATTCAAATCGGTTCATTTGGCTCGATGAACATTGATTTGGAAATACAATTTAAATACTACCATTTCATTTCAATTCCATTCCAAACACAATTTCACCCAAATCTATCCAAATGACCATTCAAATTCTATATCAATCAGACTCTCCTTATTATTGACAATGGTCCCTTTTGTGTCGGAACTTTGGGTCCCGAGTACCTGATTATAAAGAAAATGGAGCTGAAAATGCATAGTAAGTCCAGTAGTAGTACTAGTAGTATTGTTATTGTCTGTCAAAGTTGAATATAGCTGGTGTTGGAAGTTTCCGCGAATTCACTCTCCACCGCAAATGCTTCATCAACTTTCACTTTCTCCATCTCTATCTATCCATCATCGCTCATTGATAAGAACAAAAACAACCCCTAAAAAACACAATTGATTCACTTTTAGCCCTTATCATCGACCTTTTTAGGTTTCTCTCCCCCTAGAAATCCTTTTCTCCATTAAAAACCCGGGATATATATAGCGTATGTTCTCATCCACTTATTCTGTTTTGTTTGTTTCTAGTAACCATAGATTATGATGATAAGGTTTTGAAACCTACATCAAACCAATTAAACATGGGAAATGCTCCAATTTTCTTCCTCTCTTTATTAACTAGGTTCCACCAACATTTCATACGCTACCCTCGATTAAATTCATACACTTGAACGTAGTATTTGTATAGAGAAAGTTTAGTATAGATGGTAAGGGACCGAACACTCTAGAATGTTTTATATGGTATGTATAATCGTCTTCGTGGCTATACAATAGAACACAATTATTAATAAATTCATTATTTCAAAATGTGAATATAGCTCACTAAAGATTCATGAAATACTATATCAATTCCGATACAACTTTCTATTAAACTTTAATATAATTAAAATTGAATTAATATTAATCTGTTAAATTTATTTTAAGTTTTGATATTATTAAAATCGTATGGTAACCGTACGTACACATTGTAATTTTTTGGAATTATTTGCGCAACTGGTTTTGGAATTCGGGTTTTCCACCTTCTGCCCAAAACAACTTGCTGCATTCCCACCTATTCTCCACCTATAAATCACCCATCATCCTCATCTCCAAAAACCTCCTTCCTTCATTTCATACAATTTTTTATCCAAATCTTCCTCTGTTCCTCTTCCATTCCATCTTCTTCAATCACCAATTCATCACCATTAACACACTTGAAAACAAACAGAAGCAAAAAAAGCTTGCTGCTTCTAATTATAATCATATGGAACGTAAATGTCTCCAGTACTCGGTGAAATCCTCCGTTCCGGTTTTATGATCAGCTCCTCTCTCCGTCGTAGAACCCACCTCGTCCAATCCTTCTCCGTCGTCTTCCTCTACTGGTTCTACGTTTTCTCATAAATTAATCCCCTCTTTCAACTCTTGAATCAAATCTTAATCTGAAAATTCATTAATTTCAGCTCAGTTACTTTCGGTTCAGTTCTGTTAACAGAACATAGTCAGAAATTTCAAAGAAATATGGATTCTTCAAGCGGAAACTCGAATTCGTCAGGTTCAGTGGAGGACAACCGGAAGAGGAAACGGATGGAGTCGAACAGGGAATCCGCTCGACGGTCCAGGATGAGGAAACAGAAGCATCTGGATGAACTAATGGGTCAGGCAGACGAACTAAGGAAGGATAACAATGAGATTACGTCGAGGTTGAATGCGACGACGCAGCATTATGTGAAAGTGGAAGCGGATAACTCTGTGTTGAGGGCTCAGATGAATGAGCTTACGCAGAGGCTTAACTCGCTTAATGAGATGCTGAGATTTGTCAACTCTGCTGCTGAGCCAGTGTTTGAGGATGAGGGGTTGTTTGGAGGTGTGGTGAATGTGAGTCCGTGGAGTTTGGTGGGTGGGTTTAATCAGCATCCGATCATGGCTTCTGCTGAGATGATGTTTGATTATTGAGATGATTAGAAGAAGCTTCCATTTTCTGGGATGATGAATTGATGATGATGATACTTGTTTTTCTTTGTTAATTAAAGTTTTTTGTATTTTTAGGTTGAATTAATTTTAATAAGAAGTAGTTTCATAGTTTCATTGCCTTGTTGGGTATGCAATGTATGTGGATGAGAACTAGAGAAAATATTGTGGATCATGGTTTCCAGTTTTATGTCTCTCTGTTAGCATGTGGGATTCATTTCTTGTTTTTGTTTTATGGGCCATATACACAAATTACGTACAAACTTCTGTGTGCCCAACTTCAACATGTGAAATACCATGTTTCTATTTTGTTATTTTATCATATCGTTATTGTAAATCATCAAATGAACTTCCAAAATTATTCCTGATTAATATTCGAATCCTCCAAAGTAACTAAAAGGGATCAATAAATAGCACACAAATGTTTCATAGAAACATAAATTGACAATGTAAAAATAAAATACAAGTTGGTTCAAACAATGTTACCCCATTTCCACCACAAGTCCGTCCTCCCCTTGTCACAAGCAAGTAACGTATAGCAAACCTAACACTTGTTGGGAGCCTCGGACATGGACAACCTCATGGGTCAGACGCTTCACGACAAAGAACCAAATGTACGAGCCCAACAAGATGAGATTTGGACTTGATCATTGCCTCGGACCTTGAGACCGGCAAAAGACTAAATCTACCCTAGTAGAGGAGCACAAAAGAGGTCTGCACCTGGACCTTAGGTTGGGACATGCCTCCAAAGATTAGGTCACGAAGGGTCACATAAAAGGCATGCACATGCTAAGGAAAGGTCTAAATTGCCCCTCAAAGCCCAAGAAGAGAATATGGATCATGCCAAATTATTGGGTCATGTATGCAAAGGTTTTCATACAACGTGTAAGTTATTATTGCGTTGTTATACTGAAACATTATACATAATAGACCTTCAATCGCTCTATAATAAAGTCTTTATTCGGATTGAGATATAACAAACCGGATCTACTGTCTAGATATCTTTTATTAGATAGTAGTATTAAATAACTCTCTTTACTTAATATGACTTTTAGTTGAGCCACTTTTTACCATAAGTTGAGCCACTGCTTACAATGACTTATGCATACTTCTTTATATTAGAACATTCATGAGGGATCCACATATTAATGATCCCTATAGTTACATATCGTAGAATGAAATGGGAAGTAGAAAAATGGGAAGTGCATGGAAACCAATGCTAAGAGAATAATAAGAGGAACCATGTCCATGTGTGCCACTCCATAATTTCCACAATTTTGAAAATTTTGCAACTCGTTATTAATTGAATATAACAATGATCAAATGGGGATCGAAGAAAATGAAAAATGTTTATAAACCATTGCGAAGAGAATAGTAAGAGGAACCATTTCCCTCATCAAGTGTACCCTTCATTCATCATCTTTGTGTTTGGGGCAATGACGCAGCTAGTGAGGTACTAACCGAGGCGCGTCTATTGCTGGTTGAAAACTATTTCCAAACCCCCTCTTGGGCCTAGGGGTTCGTCCTTGGCCCTCGAGAATTTTTGGAAGGGCTCCCTTTCAAGGTTAAGCCCTATATAAAAAAAAAAGAAAGTATACCCTTCGTTATTATAATTTCACAATTTCTTGCAATATAATCAAATGGACAGGAGAAAAATGGAAGTGTATGGAAACCAATGGTAAGAGAATAGTAAGGAGCCATGCCACTCACCAAGTATAACGACTAACGATCATTTTCATAATTTCCACATATTTTACTATTACAAGTCATTACTAGTGATAGATAAGCTAGGCAACAATATAATAAAATGGGACCAAAGAAAAAGGAAAGTGTGTGAAAACGAATGCAAGGAGAATGGTAAGAGGAATCAATGCCACTCACCTAGTGTAACGGCCATTTCCATATTTTCCACAATTTTTACAATTACAAGTCATTACTAATTGACAAAACACCAACCAAATTTGAACACACAGTTTTTACCTGTATTTATTGATTTCTCAAAAATAAAAAAAAAACTTGTATTTATTGTAGTTTGGTAGAAAACAGTTTGAAGCCCACCTGCCAACTAGTACCGATAGTCCCAAAATAAATGGACTCGATATCAAGCCGAAGTTTTGGACCATAACTAAACTCATTACCAACAAGCATCAAGAATTTCTCTTGAATCTAGTACATTTATTGGCTCTCAGTTGAGATCATGGAGGATTATGTGGTGAACTTGATTTTGGTTGGAGTAGTATCATGGACAACATTGTTCTTGGTCACCAGGAAAGTTCTTCCCAAGGAGCGTTCTTTCGATTTCTGCAACCGGATTGTTTCGACAGTTCATGCTTGTTTAGCTGTGTCGTTGGCTTCTACTTCGGTTCAAGATTGGACCTGTCCTGTTTGCCCTTTGGCTTCTAAATCTTCTCCTAAGCAGGTACTGTGTTTTTCTGAATCTCAGAATTTCTTGTTTCTGTTTTTCCACCCTTTTCTTTTGCTCATTTACGATGTTATAACGGTTGTTAGATCAAGTAATAAGGTTTACTGAAGATTACAGGATGTCGGTGATCGTATTGAATTGGATAATTACTTCTCGTCGATTCAACTTATAAAAGTCGTGGAATCTAGTCATGTATATGAATTATATTAACTGTGTGTGACTTGGCCAAAAGCCTAATTTAATGTATACAGCTAATTTTGCTGGTACATATTGTTGGAAATGAATGTACATAGAATGGAATTATTTAAGTTCAATGAATTAGATAGGTAGAACATGATTGGTGTACTGGTTTTGTAGTTCACCTGTTTTCCTGTACAAGATTCCAGGTGTTCAAATATCATATGGATTGTCTAGCATAGAAATGTGATTGAGTTATCACAAATCGAATTGAATTTTTGTGTAGTTTTTATACACGAAAACGCAACTGGAAATTAGATAATTGAATCCAAGTTCTATGCAACTTTATGTTAACTTCATTAGTAGGCTGATAGTTTTGCAGATGATGTAATTGTGAAATGTGCGTTGTATTTAAAAAAATCATCATGAAACTGATGTTATGTTTGTGTGGAAGCATGTAACAGATGCAAGCATTGTCTATTACAGTTGCATATCTTCTGTATGATCTCGTATGCTGCCTTTTCGACAAGGAGCAATTCAAAATGGACAATACAATTCACCATCTAGTCAGTATTGTTGGCATTGGAGCTGGACTTTCCTATCAAAGGGTAATAATTTATCATGTTTAAAATTTCATGAAACTTGAATCTTAGGTTGATTAAGAGTTAATGAAAGGAACTTTAATTTGCAGTGTGGATCAGAAATGGTTGCATCTTTATGGATCACAGAAATATCCAGCCCATTTCTTCACTTGAGGGAGCTTCTTAAAGAGGTTGGATACAGAGACACTGACCTCAATTTGGCAGCTGATGTACGTCCCTTTTCCTCGATTTATTTGTAATTCGCGTACTTACTAGACACACCAAATTAAGGACTGGCTTATATGTAAAAGTCACATAATATGGTCCAAAAAATGAGCTACGAACTATGACAAGATTCAGCATGAGCTTAGGTTTTGACGAGTGGACAAATTGTGCAGATATTGTTTGCTGTCATCTTCACATTTGCAAGAATGTTCGTAGGACCCTATCTGACATATGTCACTCTAACTGCTGATAATCCTCTTCTCATTAAGGTACGGCGTAATTCCATTCATATGTATGTGTTATGTTGACATAAGAAACAGGAATATTAAGGCCTTATTTTCCGTTCAGTCAGCATATATATTATTCCTGCTTAGTGAACTTGGCATCAACAATGGATGACAATTTTGATAATGTTGGTTTTGGCAGGCAATGGCATTGGGGCTACAGCTGGTGAGCGCGTTCTGGTTTTACAAGATTGCGAGGATGGTGACCTACAAGCTGACCAAAAGGAACAGCTCAAACCTCAAAATCTCAAAAACACAATGAAATTGGCTGTGGCTACTCAACACAAGACGAACATTATTCCATTAGACTGTCAATCCATGAGATGAGACAACGGCCTAAACTCTTTATGCGTGTAATGTATGTCTTTAACTCTGAATTGGGACAATCCTATAAAAGAAATTGAAAAAAAAGCTAATTCGTCGAGTTTAAAAAGCTAGATAACTCTGCTGTAGTTGTTCATGTGAGTTCCAATCATATTCGAACAGCAGGAAATCATCAAAATGGAAGTTCTTGAATCTTGAGATGTCCAGGGTGTCAAACACTTGTTTTCATTCCATTTACAGTACAAACATTTGTTCTATTCTTAGCAAATCAAAAGGTGGACTTCTAGAGGAAATACAATTGAACAACCAGAATACTAGATGCTAAAACTCAAGTTGAATAAAACAGAATCTGGACCTCTGCTGAAAAACCATCAATGTTCGAACAAATTCCAGCCACGAGCACATTATGTGATAATGTCATAAGACTCATAATGCGTACTCTTCCAGTTCTTGGTTCTCTCTGTTCTAGTTCATGACAGTTGAAATTAATGGCAGGCTAGTTATTCATATATACAGTTTTGTTGGCCTTAAAATTCTATTCTTTTCTTTAACGCTATGATAACATGCTATCCACCGTTTGGACTTCCAGCACTCATCACCGCACCTGGTTTCGTATTATATGCTTCAAGGCGAGTCACAAATCTTGTTCTCTCTACATGGCTCTTCAGGTCTTAATTCTTTAGCTGCAATGTAACTGCAATTAAACTGGACCGGAGGGAGTATTTCTCTGTTCTGATGTCCTGATCATCTCAGCTCCTTTTGATTGGATTAATAAAACTTCCTTTTATCTCAAAAAGAAAAGAAAAGAAAACACGCCATGGAAGGTCGAGCTTCCATGGAGCTCAATCTGCCATGGATGAGCAGAGAGAGAGAGAGATCTGCTCATCCATGGCAGACCGAGCTACATGGAAGCTAGAGCTCAATGGATCTGCAGATCTTCCATGGCAGATTGAGGAAGCTTTTCCTAGAGCTTCCATGGTAGTCGTTTTTTTTTGGAAACTAGCTTGCTGCACCGGAGCTTCGGTGAATGTTTGATGGCGACGGTGGTTGTGAAAAATTTTAAAGAAGAAAAAGTAATTTTGGTTTGAAATTTAAAACTACATTTTGTGAGGGTGTAATTTATTAGTTCTACATTTGTATTTTTAAATGATCTAAATTATTTAAACATTGAATTAATTAATTTTTAATATTAAAATTTTACCACTTATTTAATTAAAAGGTATATTATCATTAGTCTAGTGCGATGGTGTATTATGATTATCAAAGTAAATCTACTTGGTATTATTAGTATCTACTTCTGTTTAATTTTCAATTGGGCCTTTCAGCTTTTCAGCTGCAATTAAACTGGACAGGACCTTTATTGGTGACAAATGTGGCCAAGGTTCAGGGCTAACTATTTCGAATTGGTGGATTGATCCAATTTGCTATTGCGGTTGGGTCCATGTCTATACATTCAAATATTCAATCAAGAATTGGCCGGAGTAGTATGAGATTTTGGAAAATTTTAATTGAACGTGGAGCGTTTTTAAGGTCCGACTATACTTGTACAGTTTAACGTATATCCATTTCAGTTGTATTTATTAATAAAAGTTAAATCACTTGTAAAAATATTGTATTCAATTATAATTAATCTTAACCGTCTATGAGAGTTGTAAATTATACAATGACAACTATTATAAATTCAACTAAAAAAATTGAATTGTAATATAAACATGCGTACGTATACAAATTAAATTTACATTTATATTATAAATTATATTTATCTGAAGACCCTAGTGTCAATTTCTAGCCACACCTCAACAAATCAAGTAACAAAATGATAACTATTTTCCAATCATCCGATGATGTGGAGTTCATAATTAAATTTTTGTCAAATTTTAACATCTATTTTATTAATTTTGTCACAAACTGTGATAAAAAATGCATATAATTAGTTAATTGGTTTTACTTTTATTCTCGTGCATTAGATAAAATAAAGGGCGAATTACATCTACACCCCCTGTTAGATTTAAAAAATGTAGATGGCTACCACCCAGATCAACAATTACATATAAGTCCTAATCGATAAAAATTAATTACATCCAGGTCCACGAATTTAACTTTCAGCCCGGAAAAGTCATTTCTACCCTGTTTGAATTTCAGATTTTGCATTTGGCCAAACAGGTCTTAAGTCGTCGTTTTATTTTTAGAATTAGTGGAATTCCTGTTGCTGCATATATTCCAACAAAAAAGGATTCATATATTCTAATCAGGATTTTCATCTTCAGTCCAATCTAATTTTATTGATTTCAATGATTCCATAGATAGTGCTGTCACTAAGGAAGGAGAAACTAAATTCTCCACCAAGAATGAGAAGATAGTTGGTCAAAATGATGTTCGCAGAAGATATTGAATTGGTCTTGAGAAGCTTAGAGGGATGTTTGACGCAATGCTTCCAGAAAACATGGATTTCAATGAAATTCTTAGTCTGTTCAAAGAGGAAACTCATAGTATGGAGGAGGTGGAAATTTGATGTGTTTGACAAAAACGGAGATGGAGGATGTTCTCTGTTCTTTGGGGTTGCAAGAAGGATCCGAGATTGAAAACTGCAGGAAAATGATTGGTGTATTTGATGGAAGGTAAAGGTAAAATAATTGCTAAGGGTGCGTTTGGTTTGCAAGTAAAGTGAATTGAGAATTAAACTGGTCAATATTTTTTGGATTTTATGGACCTAGATGTAATTGTTAATCCCGGAGAATTCAGATGCAACATAGACATCTTGCGAGAGAGTGTATGTAATTATTCCTAAAATAAATGTTTTCCCAGATCCTTAGTCACGACAATTACCTGTAATGAAGAATGGAATTGTCGATGCGATGTCATGTAATGATTTCTTACATTGATCAAGTTGAATGGATCAATTAAGCATTGTTGAAGTAGATCAGGATTCTTGAAGAAAAGATTGGGGATCGAAGAAGGCATTATTAGAGTTCTTGGGATAAAACTCAATTTATTTGGAAATAATTATTCTACCTCTTTAACGTCCGTCCATCTTAATTGTACTCATCATTCACTTAACATGTAAAAATAATTATTTTCACTTAGCTGTACTTAATTCTAACCATCAATACGATTTGTAACTTTTACAATGACAATTTTAGTAAATATATCTATACAAACATGATTGTATTATCATAATATATTATAAAATAAATTCTGAAAAATAAAATTAATTTAAAAGTCAAGTTATATCCATCTTCTAATTAACTGAAATAAGTTTCTTCTTCCAAATTAAATATTCATCCCCAATTCATTGGTATGAACCTAATTTATTAATCTTTATCCCAAACTATGAATTTGATTCCATCATTCAAATCAATTCATCGATCCCTTATATTAGAACCTATTTCTTTGAAACAGATTCATAATTAATGAAGAACAATTGGCATTTATTTGGGTGTTGAAGAACAAAAGCATCATGTTAATTACAAATTGTGATTTCATTACCAACTAATCCATTACTCCATGCTTTCAATGTCAAGAAGAGTGATTAAGGTCGAGGAAAAAGTTTTCTATTTTCATTGTCGTTCATATCTTGGATCTGTTCTTCGTTTCTTACACACTTTCTTTCTCATGGGGAAATATACTTAATCTGTTTAATTAGAACCTAAGTTGATTCATTTTCTAACTGGAAGATTTAATTTATAAGGATATAAAAAATTATTTAAAGGACATTATAATCTATGCTGGATATCAAAATTTATACAATTGACTTTGTATAATGTTTACAACCACGTGAACGATCAGGATTAAATATAATTTATAATATAATTTCTACAAGATCTAACGGTTAAAAATAAGTACAACTAAGATAGACGTATATTAAGCTATTATAATTGTAGTCGGACCATAAACTAACTCAAAAGGATACATCTGAAACGTTGGTGAAGTATACAACACTATATGAGCAACTATAGTAAGCAAATACTAACATTAGCAGTAAAAAATATAATATATACACCAATAAAATTAGATAATTTTTTATTTTTTCGTAAAACTTTCAAACTCAATACTAACATACATTGATTAGCATATACTTACTCCGTTCCGGTTTGGAAGTTCTGCGGGATCAGACATAAATTTTAAGAAAAAAATAATAAAGTAGAAAATAAGATAATAAAATATGAATGTGATTGGATAAAATAGGAGAAATAGTGAATAAAGTATGAGGGATAATTTATAAAATTGGAAATTAAATAAATTTTATATTTAAGAAAGTGGACTTTTAAATCGAAACCGTCTAAAATGAAAAGTAGAGCTTCAAAATCGGAACAGAAGAGGAGTATATCCAACGCAATCATAGAGGAGGTAGGGATGCGGTTGAATCTTAAATGCGCCTCAAGTTTACACAGCATGTAAATTTCTAAGGAAAACATTTATGCGGCCCCTATATATCATTCTTAACTCCACTCCTAAATAACTCACCAAGAGTGAGGAGGACCATGTCAATGTCTTTTACATGCCAAAACTCCTATTTAGGGGCGGACCTGGGAGTAGGGGCGAGCGCCCATTCAACCTTAAAACTTATTTTAGGTAGTATTTTTATAATTTTCAAATGTTAATCCCTTAACATTCGAAAAACCCTCATATGTATAGTTTCGTCTTTTTAAGGTTGAAATTTTACGTCCGCCTCTGCTCCTATTAAACATACTTATTTTCGAGAGATCAATACAACTCATTCGATATACACATCTCTATAAATTAACTTTCGAATTGATTTGTCCGAGATAAGCAGGTTAAACATACCATCACCTTTTTATACATCACTATTATGCTAGTCCCTTTTGCAGGAAAATTCAATAACTCCAATTTTCCATATTGACATAAATTGTTTAGTTGGTTGTAACGTTTGCCTAATTATTTGAATTTTATATAGTATTATATCTTTCGCAGGAAATTTCATAAACTTGACGGCCAAAGATAATAAACTTGATATCGATGATACCTAGCTAACAATTTGGCTTACTTAATCACTTAATCTATAAATTAATTTCATTAGAACTATAAGAGATTAATATATATATATATATAGTAGTTTCATTAGTCGCCCATGTGGCATATAAATTTCACTAATCTTGAAGCTTCAACTAACTTACCCCTAATTTATAGAAAATTCTCCGTTCTCACCCGCTAAATTCCCTTATATTCCTAATTTAATATTTTATCTACCAATATCATTCTCGAAGTTTAGTTATTTTTTAACTGCTTCGTATATAACTGATATTGAATTATCTCAAATTTAATTGTATTGTTTGTATAAAAATCACATAAACTTTCAATTCGAATTGTATTAATTCAATCACAATTCCTATTTTATAAAAAAAAAATACTGCAAAAGCGTCTAGACAAAACATTATCACAAATTTAAGATCAACTTGATCTGTAACTATAACTGTCCACTTTTTGCTCTAATTTGTTTCAATATTTATTGCAATTTATCTCCTAGTGAGTATGAATTGGATTATTTTTATTGGAAATGGAATATTGTTAGTTCATTGCCATCATTTATCACGTCATATGCATTACATAGCATTGCGTTATTAATGCTTTGACTATGATCATGTAGTAATATAATGTTATGAAAAAAACGTATTAATACAATCAATTTAATTTTATAATGAACTTTAATTTATATTTCCTAGTGAATATCTTTATGCTATGAAATTTTCATAGCGTACATTGAGTGTAAAAGTGTAAGGGATGATGCACATCTAAAACTAGAAACACTCAAACAATACATCAACAATAACGATTTAAGTGTTATACTAATACATTCTGGGGCTGATTGACATGACATTTAAATGAGGATTTTGATAACATTGTGTTTAAAATGAAATTGAAATGGGGTATTTGAAGTGTATTTTAGGTCAAATTATTATTTATTGACCCAAATACTGTATGAGGAATAATCCCAATAGAGAAGTCATTTACTTAGTCAATCAAGGAGTCACTATTTGTCATGTTACTTGTAACTTGTTTGCATACTTTTCTACTCTTCCCAACACTTTCATGACATAGACCTAAAACGTCTTATTATACATTTAAAACTATATTCTGTTACAAAATCTTCATCAGCACAAATTATACTTTTCTTGTTTTGTGTTTTGTCATTTCATAACCCATTCATGTTCAAACAACCCTATAAAGCCATCACATCACGTTTTATTTGCTCCAGATCTGCTGTTTAAGAACCCAATTTACGTGAACATTCATATGCTTTGTAATATAACACCCTTCATATAGTAAAAAAGAACACCCTATTAGAATAGTCTTACCATATCAAGATCATGAGTAACAAGGTTCACTCTCAAGGAAAAGTGCCCTTCTCATGGGAGAACAAGCCCGGTGTTAGCAAGACCGGTTCGTCTAAACGACAAGTAAAAAACCACCATAACAACGTGGCACCACTTCCTCCTCCGCCTTGTCCACCGGAAACCAAAGGTAGGCCTTCCTTTCATGACATCCAAATCCCTCTTCCACCATGCGCGTTTCAACCGTTGACACGAACTTTATCGAAGAAAGGTCTGAAGAAAACGACTACGGATGATCCTTTTCTCATAGCGTATAACGAAGTCACTAAGAGTGATCGGGCCAAATCTCCGGATCATGAGTTCGGATTGTTCAAGAGCAACATGTCCGTTTTTTCGTGTAAGAAGTCGGCTCGCAATGTCATGGAAAATAATATCATTAGATTGTCTAAAGTTCCCATTGTTTCCAAGTCGTCAAAAAGTGAGTCTCGGAAATGATTCAAGGCTATTGTCATGGAATATTGAATTATGGTATGTATTTTATTTTTTGTTCAGAAAGAAATTATGGTTTGTCGTAATAATATCATACTTTGATTGTTGAAAAGTATGTATCTTTGTATGTTTAGAACTTAATTAGAAGATTAAGATAGATTTGGATTTGAAGATCAATGAGGCACTTGTGTCATGCTTCACGCGTAAACATCTAGCTCGCATAAAATAACTGTGAGTCTGTGGCCGGTAGTGCATTTTCTGATGTTCATACTTATAAACTGAAAAATATTAATATACTCGATGTTTTATACTCAACCTACTAATAAATTGCATGTGAGTATAAAATAATAACCTTTTTTAATTAGATTTCAATTGATATAATAATAATATATATATTGATTCCAACGAACCTATATATTAATAATTAGCGCTCGATACACTTCAAAATTTTAAAACTGTCTAGTAAAAAGTGAATCTACAATTGCTTGCTTTTCTTTTTAACTTCAAATTTATATTCATTTTATATTTGAATCTTCCCATTGCATTTAAGAATTAGGGAGTTGCCTTTTCATCGATTAACAAAAAGTTGTGAAGAGTTGTTAATGCTTGCAATGCTTCTTTTCGGTAAAGAGTGATCAGTTCCAAATCTATTGAATCATCCTCAACTTCACCATCGATCTAATTCTGAATGGTATCTGCCACAATTTCTTCAATGCTATTTTTATATTTTACACACTAAAGGTCTGCGGTTCGATCATGGGCAGCAACAATTGGACAACGAAACACAACTCATTTGATAATGCGCTTCACCTCCAACCAATAGATTAGGGGTTCGAGTCACCCTTTAACCGTCTATGTTTCGATAATGCATATCCATAATCAAGTTCTCAAACTCACGAATTTGTTCTCCATAATTTGAATCGGTTAAATTCCTCGTATGAACTTTGCAGTGTCGAAAGCAATTTACAGGTCATACGTAAAAACTCTATAAATTAATAAATTATTAATTTATCGATATAATAATATCTCATTAAATTAATAAAATATATCAACAAAGGTATGACGGGTATGTTAGGGAATAAATCATGGATAATCGATAAAATGGATAGGAAACAAAAACAGCAGATAATGTCATTGTTTGTGGCTCAGAATGCAGGTATAACAAGCATATCAGATCTTGCAGGCTCATACAGATACTATCCTTTTCAGTAAATGATGCAATATGGTAGTTAATAATTACACTCATTAGATTAATGTAACAGATTTAGTCTTGGCCTGCACTCTATTAAATTTTTTTAGCACTAAGAACCAAGAGCAGGTGTTATCTAGTATTATGATGAGTCTTCTCATCAGGAATAGAAGTCAGTCACTAGTTTGCCATTGCCATAGGACATAAAACTTATAGATGCTTAACATGCAAACTGAGACAGCATACTCCGCATATTAATGTTCAATATACAAGGGTGGTTGCCCTTATAGATACAATGTTCCCTAATAAATTAAGTCCTAAGTAAGAAATTGACCAAAGATTATACATAGCCAGAAGCATGAGGAACAGTAACTTCAGTGGCCATGGCCTGGACCTAATCGAGCTTATCACAAAGAACAGTGCTAAACTGCTACCCTCGTTTTCAGACGAAGTTACTAGTCAAGAAGTTCTACTTTCAAATAGAGAGAACAATTGTTCTACACAATATGACATTCTAACTATTTGGACAGATCCATTGGGTCATACAGGTACTTTGCCTGTTAAGGAGGTAACAATCACCAACTACACAACTGAAGTATGTTTCATCCAACAAGTGCAACTGCAGCAAACTACAGCTAACAAGTCTCAGTTTTCAGCAAGTCCATTACCCACAAATACTAGTCATCGGTACTTATCTGGCTGGAATGAACAGGAGCAGTTGTCTTCAAGACCCATGAGATTTGGGTAATGAAGTTGGATTCTCTGCCTTTAATGTCTCATATATCAATTTGAAGTCACTATGAGAAGACATAATAGATCTCTCTCGACCTGCAAACGCAATACTAAATTTCTTGATCTCCTCTGCAAAGTTTTTCCTCTTCCGGACTTCTGTATTTAGCTCCTTCAAAACCTGCTCCTTTTGTCCAGTGACAAGTTCAAGCATTTCAGATGAGCTGGAGACTCTTTGGTGAAGTGCATCTCTATCTTCTTTTAGAAGATGGAACTCCCTCTCGAGGCTATGATACTTTGCTTCTGAAGACTCAAGAATCTGACTAGTTGCATGTAACACTTTCTCCAGGTCATTGTACTTCTGTGTGACTGTTTGCACTTCATTTTCCATTGACTTCTTCCAACGAGCAATTTGTTGTCCCAGAGTGCCCTTTATCATATATTAAAAGTGTCATGTAAATTAAGCAGCACAAAATGTGCATGGTAGAGAAACTGACACAATGACTACAATGTGCAAGGGAAGGAATCCTAAAACTGGTGTCTGCTAATGGGACAATGTCCTAGGGCTAGGCAACCAATCTGCACAGTGCAGGGGAAGTCGGACTACACGTCTTAAACCTTTTGTTATTGAGATAACATAAACTGAACAGATCATTTATTCTTAATAATATCTGAGCAAAACTGAACCAGATTACTATGAATGTTTTGCATAGAGAAAACTCAAGCACAAGTATTCTACTCAACTGACCTTAACTTCATAAGTAAGCTATACATTCCTTAATCACAACGCATATATTTTAATGAAGGCACACCTGCAATTATAGGCTCAGCTAACATCTCCCGAAGATCATTTCATGATCTCAGAGATGCATTTAACCAGATTATGAATGCATCATCTGACTAGGATTTAGTAGAACATTTTTATCTTCTTTCCTCACCACTTTAAAACCTCAATCTTCTTTAAATTGGAATTCTACAAACAGAATTTGTGAACTGGAAACATTTTGCGTATATCATGGCGTACTTAATTCAGTTTATGACGAGGAATATAAAAGGCACTCAAACGAACAACAAAATATACTGGATTTAGATCCAAACTCATTTATACATGCACACACCTTGCAACCGAGAAGGTGGAAAACAACCACAGAACTTCAGGTCAAACACGTAATGTACCAATTGAAGAACAGAGAAATCTTTAGATTGCATAATTGGAAAAGAAGATAGAAATTCCAAGTGCAAGGATGGAAAAGAACAACAAGAATAGCACATGATATCTTGATTTACATGATAGAGCAGCTACCTCAACATTGCTGCTCCCATGCCGATCCTCCTTACGTGCATCCTTGGGAGTTGAAGAATCTAATAACACTAAAGAAGAAATTGAGCTTCTCAGTCTCTCACTAAGCATATTGCATTGCTCCTGGATCGGATATTCATTTACTGAGGTTGCTCCCTTGCCATCCATAGTATTTGATAGATGAGATTCTAATGTGGAGAAAAGACAAGTACCCAATTCACTGGCTGTAGAGAATATTTGGGCAGGTCCAGATGCCCCATCAGGTATAATGTTCTGGTATGCAAGGTATGATGGGAGTTAATATTTATACTCTCATTGATCAATATACAACTCACATTGATTACAATAAAATAATACTAATAAGTAATAAAGGCATCACCTCTAGACCAGAAATCAAATCGCTGTAAGTATCTTTGCAATTTGTCACTGCTGTGAGCAGAGTTTGAGGAAGTTCTCGTATTCGTAACACCTCTTCTTGGAGTTCAGATATTTCACGAGTGAGTTCATTATTGAATGACGCTTGTTCCATATATTTCATCTGAGAAACAAGGAACTTAGAATTTTAATAGAATAAACCGAATTGTGTTTCCTTTATGTTTTAAAAGATACTGACCTTGAGCTCATTTCTTTCCTCTGTGACCTGCTTAAGCTGCCTACGAAGATTTTGTGTCTCTTGATTGTCTTCATTCATTGAGTTATCCTGTAATACACCTCATGTTAGCACACTATAGTCCACATGACTTGGATTTGCATAAAGACTTCTTGATTTCTTGTAGAGAACTCAGAACTGTAGAACTTTGCTTGAATACTATGAACAAGTTTAAGAATCTTGAAGAAACGAAAGTATTTACAACAAACCAAGAGACAGGCATTTTACTATGCTCATAAGATTCAATCACACAATTACCCTGAAAATCAATAGTTTTGTACTTTTGTAAACTTATACAGTTGCAAGTTGTGGTCAGAACCTATAGCTTTAAGACTAAATGGATATTGTTGCAGTTAAAGTTGATTTCACAAGCATTTCTCGATTGTTAACTCGCAGATAAAGTGTGAGGAGAAAGACTGTAACTTGTCTGCCCTGATTAAGCATGATGGTCAGAATATTCTTATGAAATAGATTTAATAAAATTACATAAATAATAACATAAAATTAAATTAATTGTAAGAAAAGGAAGAGTAAAAATGATTATAATTTTCAATGTGAGGTATGAAAGTGCAAACTAATGGTATGTGGAAGCTTAAATCACACTATTACCTCAAAGGGAGATGATTGGACTTTTGTTGCAGGAGTCATAAGAAATGAATCCAGGTCGGCTGTATAACCTCTATTCATTTTCGTCCATGTATCTTCATCAGCAAAATCACAAAATGCATCTGGAAGTGGACTGCACTCTTGTATCGAGTATTCCGATCGCTTAGAGACAAAATCATTGGAAGCTGGTTTGAAACATGGTGTAGTGAAAGAATCTTTTCTGCTCATCCTGTTTCTACCAATGCTTCCATCTAGACATTCTTTGGCCCCATCCTGTCACCAGCACATTTGAAATTTCAACCTAGGTATAAAGTATGGGACTGAACATAATGCTCTTTCTCAATTTGACTAGTTTCACAGCCCATGAATCTCTCTTTACACAAACTCAACAACAAAGCAATTGTAAGAGCCACTCCTATGTTCGATAGTGAACTCAAAACAAAAGGATTCCGACCAAGAGACAAGAAAAGCCAAATACAGAACTATAGGTATGCTATATCTACGCATGTTTGCTTGAGGCCAGTGATTTCTTGAACTAATTGAGAACTTTAAATGTTTACTGCAACAAACTCCAAAAAACATTGTATTAATTGCTAAAAATACCAGCAGTGCTCATACGTCCAGCCAGAGCCTCAAATTTGGTTAACCATCCTTAAAAAACCGTCTCAAACAAACACATACTTCCTAAGCATTCACCCAGTGTAAACAAATTTACATTCTGGCCTTGGCTCCTGCTATTTATTGCTAGTTGAATTATTGTTATCTGTTAGAGGGTAAAAGGAGCAGGATCCAGGAAGAATGTCCAACAGTCTGAACTCTGAAGAATAGACCACAAAATTTCAGGCGCATGGTATCAGAGTCCAGATCAAGTTGAGAAAGAACAGCAATAGTTGGGAACATGTCATGTAGGATGACATTGAGGATGCCATGCACGATTTTACCTCTGAAGAGCCATCAGAATCTGAAACAGTGACTACTTTGTTGATATTGTCAATTTTCATTTGCTGCTCCCTGATCCACTGCTCACGCTCTTTCTGTGTTCTCCTTTCCTCCTCAAGTTCTGTAGCAAGTTTCTCTCGATCCAATTCATACTAATGACAACAATTATTATAAGTGGATTAAAAGACATTAGAATGCATATGATTTGGACAAAGAAATTAACAAGACAACAACAAAGAGCTACCTTTAGCATGTCATTCCTCAATTTCAAGATTTCTTGTTCTAGCACTTCTGCATGAGAGCCCTGATAGAATAATTTAATTTAGCTGACTAACATTTCACATTTCATAAAACAGAATAAATGATGTTACCTGAAGTTTCTTCCGTAATTGCTCAATTTCTAACTTTTGTCTCTTTAACAAGGCAGCATCTGTTAATATCTGGAACATATCAAGTAGATATTTAGTTTTAACACATACTATCACACTGGAAGAGGAGATTAAAGTATGTTCACAAAGTAAAGCTTCAAGGCAAGATTACTATCAAGCACATGTATTCTTGAGGACCATTTAAGAAAACAGGAAAGAACATACAAGATAGTCTTCTCTCTACCAAGAGATTTCATTCTTTGCAGTTTGCACAAGTAAGCATACCTCATTCACTTGGACACAATTGGTAATCTTTTTTGCTCTGCTAGCAAACTGAAGTGTTCCTTTTGATTCTTCAATATGATCCTATATGTTCATGGCATTTCCCATATTAAACTTGATATTTGGTAGGTGAGAGTAAATGTTAAAACAAGTAGCATCTAACTAGGTACCTCCTCCGGTGCAACAGTGCAAATTATTGACGTTTTTGCATTACCACCAAGAGCAGGCTGAAGGATGCGAGTAAGCTTGCTGTCACGATATGGAATGTGAGCCCTGCCAAGGATTATGAAGAGTCATAAGCCTCTAGAATTATGCATAAAGAATTGGAATTTTTGTAACTACAGAGTACAGGCTACCTTTGTTTTCCACCTTCACTCAGTTTGTTAATCACATTACCAAGAACCATTAAACTCTTATTAATGTGTTTCCCCTCCTTCAATCGAACACCCCCAGCTCCAGTTTTAGCAATCCTTTCAGATCCAGCCAAGTCAACCAAGTTCTGTTTACATGGAAATAACAGGAAAATAATTTGGTAAAAAAAATATGAAAGCTGTAATTCATCAAATTTAGAGAACTCAAGAAAATGTAGCTAAACTATTCGATGTCTTAAGTACAAACCAAGACAGAGACACGTATAGCATCTTCTGGGCTTGAATTTAACTCCTTTTGCTTGCTTTCAATAACCTGCACATTAACATTACGAAGACAATAAGAAATATGGGTAGGCGTATAAATTGTTGCTGAAATGATAAATAGTGATCACATCTCCCAGAAATGGTACTTCTGTATTCTTGAGCTTACCATTCTAAAGACAGTGTGAGACCTGCTACTGCGAGCATTCATGTTAGTCTCACCGAAATGTCTATTGGCTGCATTACCAGATATACATATGATTACTAAATTTAATAATAAAAAAAAATAATATTGTGCAAGTTAAACCCATTGAGTTATTTTATGCAGATCAAACCTTCTCCAAGTTGGATAAGTTTGAGAACTTGATCAGTACTATTTACAATTTCCTCCCTCAGGCCTGCAACAAATACGCCACGCTAGCGAAAAAGAACTATCAATGTTCATGTATAGGAGAAGAAATCTGCACTATACAATAGTAAACTGGTCGGCAGATTACCTCCAAGCTCTCATGAATAGGAAGTTTCTGGTTCTCCACAGTTAAAAGGTCGTTGATGTCTTCATTATATATTTCCATGTAAGAAACTCGAATCAGAAACTCCCTATCAGTTGTCTGAAACTCAAAACGGAAGAAATTTAGTTCAGTGGCCTAATACATATAGTATATGTGTGAGTCGTAAACTCAACAATAAAATCTTATTACCGTCTCAATTTTATCAAAAATATCTTTGACGGCCCTATGAATGACACCAGGATCATTTTCTGAACCATTCATGGTATATGTCTTCCCGCTACTTGTTTGCCCATAAGCAAATGCAGTTCCTACAATCACATTTTTAGTTAATAACCCATTGAATTTAACTTATTGCAAATTCTATGTTCGGCATTTCAGTATAGAATAACATAGATTCGTGAACTGTTACAAGAAGGACTATCTTTAGTAATGGCATATAAGTTCAGAAAGAAAGATAAATAGAATAAGATAGAACCATATAGAAAATCAAACTTAAAGAGTTCAAGTACCATTATAATGATATAGGCTATACAGTATACACTATACAATGAAGCTAGCTGCATAGAATTACTAATGTTCATGATTGAAAGTATTTCCGATATGCTTGCTTGCTCACTCCAGTAAACCAAAATTACTCGTGTTTCTATTTTATAAACTTGCTAATATTTATTTAACAAAACAAAATGTTGCATAGTAGTCGAAAATAGGAACCGTAAAGGCAAAAAACCATTTGATCAATTACGTGCACAAACACCTCAAAAGCTACACTAAAACTCGAAAACTAACGCGGATTCAACAGAACAGATATGTAGCAATTTCAGCATGAATAAGAACTCGATTCAGTACCATTAAACCCATCCACTGCAGCATGAATAATGTCCCTGGTGAGAAGCTCATAAACCGTAGCATTACTGCAATCTTGATCAAAAACATGATCTGCAGAAAAAACAAAACAGTTCACAAAAAAAAAAAAAAAGTTAAGCAATTTGATGTGTAATCGAAAGGTTGGAGACTTAGAGCTCACCAAAAGCAAATGAAAGTCCAGAAATGGGAGTATCGTCAGATCTGTTGAGAGAGATACGATTAGTGTCAACCTTCCACCGGAATCCATTGACAGAATCTTCATTCGACGAAGGTCTCACTCTAACAGCCACGCAGATCTTCTCCATTGACGCAATTGGAAGTTTATCTTGTTAATTTTTGTGTTTCCTCTTTTTGCAGAGGTGATTTGAAAATTGTTAGGTTTTCAATGGGCGGGTATTGTATGTTTGAAATTACTGACTTACAGTAGGCCCTCGATTTGGGTATCTTTTTGGCATTGAGCAAAGTTTTGAATAAAAATTTGTATGTTTCAAAGCATTTGTTGCTAGATTATCTGGAGCGAAACGCAGGTGAAACAATGAACGTGAGAGCGAGAAATTTAAAATTTAAAAAATATAAAGAGCACGAGTATTTATTGTTAGATAGTTTTATATATTAATAATTGATATCATACGCTACGTAGTGTGTGACGCTGTGTATTCTGGTTTTATTTTATAATTTGATTAGTTATATTTGTTTTGACTTTATACAATTATATTGATATCTATATAAATGTATTATTAATTGTTAGTGTGATTGAAATGTAGAATACATTGAAGATAAGAGTCAAATACGGGTCAAATACAAATTTGGAGGGAAAATTGCACGTCCGGTGGCCACGTCATCAATTCCATCGGAAAATCGATCAGAGTTCCTCAATTGGACGGGTGGTTGTAGTAGTGTACCCAAATTGGTCACTCTCACTCTCATTTTAATGTATCTAAAGTGGTAGTGTCTCACTCTAATGTATCTAAAATAAAATTTTCTCGCAATTTAAGGTGATCAACTTTGTATTCGAGTGGTAAGTTGAGACATTCTGTACCCAGAAATTCACGTGTTCGAACAGCCATAACAAACCATGACTTCAAAACAAGCTAAGAATCAATGAGAAGGTAGCAATTTCTCTAATGGAGGCAAAGAGTGTCCAATATATGCTTCTACACAATGAAATTATTACAGGAACCAAAATTTCATTTCAAAAGACATTATTTACACAAATTTTCATTCAATTCAATAATATTGAACAAGACTTTTTCCAGAATTAACCAATACAATTTCATTAATAATCTCATGGAGTGCAGCACTATCTTTAAGTATACTAGTGTGTGTGACCTCAGGAATCTTGATCACCTTCAGAGCTTTACTCTTGTTACTATTAACCCACTCTGACTCCAATGCTAACAAGCTTATCATGTTCACAGTCCCATCTCCGTCCCCATACACAACCTCCGGCCTCTCATCAAAATCATCAGTCGCATACACCAACTTCTCTACAGTATCCACCCTGCTACCAAACATACACGTAACAGGGACCTCAGGCACAGCCAGACTCTCAACCAAAGGTAAAATGCGCGTCTTATAAGGCCTCACACCTTCCAGATATCCAATATCCAGAAGAAATTGCGAAATGTTCGAACTAGAGTATGTCGCACTAGGTGTAACAACCAAAGGTTTAGTCTCATTGAACACTTTAGGTGAAGGCAAGAGCCACAAGTTACTTGAACAACTCCTCTGCTCTTCCCTTACAAACAACGGGTTGACTAATGGAACTCCGAACGAGTTGCCTGATGCGAATGTGCTTAATTCTTCAACTGTTCCGCCCCATGGGGCAGACAACGCAACAAGGTGTTTTATGTACTTGTTGGACCAAGAGACTGGGTTGCGGTTGAGAAGTTCAAGAGCAAATAGGCCTCCTAAACTATGTGAAAGAAGAATTACGGGCTTTCCTCCATTGGAGTTGCTTGCTGATTCTACTAGCTCTTTTAGGTCGTTCAGGAATTTCGATCCCACATGAGAAGGGTGACCTGGTGCTGCTAGGCCGTACCTGAAATCGTACGGTGCCCCAAAGAGGTCTTTTCCGGTAACGTAACCTGCTTCTTCTAGTGATCTCACTAAAGGTTCCATGTATGATGTAATTGTTCTGCAAGTACAATATAAACTTTATAAAGGAAAAAACTTTCGATAATCATAAAAAAATCGATTTCAACTTGAAATCAATTATAAACAAGAATAAATTTTACATTATTATATTTCATTACTTTCCCCGATTCACCTTAAGTAATTATACTTCCTTCTAGTAATAAATGACATAATATTAAATAATATATATATATGATTTTCATTATAAAATTAAAATATAAAATGCTTATCTAAAGTTGTCTGTGATAGTAATTTAAACTTTTGAATAATAAGTTTATCTTTCAACTTCTATTTAAGTAGTAATTTATCTATATGTAAATATTATTGTTGGACTAAAATTATTCTAACTTGTCAAATTAGTATTTAGTAATTCTATTCAATATGTATAACATTTAAGTTACGTATATTACATTATTATAAAAAATATATATTTTTAGTATAAACTTTTAATTAGAAATAAATTTTTTATAAGAGTATTCTTTTTCAATCCCGACAAGTTCACAATCATAAAGTGATAATAGACCATTTGACATTCAACATAGCTACACGCCACCAACGATTGAAGAATTTTAGAGCACGGGATGCTACCATGTTAGAACCGCTCACTATTCACTATGGGACCCACAAAACGTTGGTAGCGTAGCACCCCATGGTCTACCAAACCTACGAGAGTTTTTTATGTGGCCGAAATGAAATGAAAACGAGCACAAACAAATTAAATTGTGCTACATAAACTTGAGTCAAATGTAAAATCTTACTTGAGGTGCGGATCAAGATAGAGAAGTCCATCCGTAGAACCAAAGTTAGGAATTCGAGTATCAACACCCGGTGTATTATAATAGTCATCCTTATCTTCGTCATAGTAAATCTTCATCCTCTCATTGAAGCACTTAGTAAACGGTCCCAATAACACACTCGGGTCGAACCAGAGCCTGAACCAGCCGTCGGGATCCTTATTGACCGGGTACCATCGGTTGCACAAGAAGCTTGTAGCCTTGTATTGTGGTGTGAGCCTAGCTTCTAGCTGGTTGCCACCACTTCCAGGGACTAGGATTACTGGGTGCAAACTGCTGGTCACAGTTTGGAAGGCACAAAATGTCAAGGCCATCGATATGTACAAGGCCATTTTAACATTCATGGCAAACAAGTGGAACTATAGTGTAAAATGTATTGCATATTGGACACTCGAAACAGATTGAACAAATTGTGGGGGAAGATAGATCAAATTAATATGAGTCTATAGGACTCTTTTATGATTTGTGGTGGAGAGTCTTTGCGAGTCATCGTGGTAAAATAACCACCATGTGTTATCCCAATAGCATAGCCACTTATTATCGTAAAATTTTTATGATGTTTCCGACCTACTATTTTCTTTCTATTTCTCTGTTAAAACACATGGAACTGACTTTGCACATAATTTATTATAAATACAGTATTATAATTATAATAATTAAATAATGTTATTATTTGATACATTACCTAAACTTTATTAACCATCACTATACATAAAATGTAATCATTCATTTTGAAAAATGGAACTAGTAGCCTCTTGAATATGGAATGTCAGTTTATCACTCATCTATAAACGTTTTGACACAGTCAATTAACGAAAAATTAACTGAATTCTGATTTAAAAATTTTAGAAGGTACATAAATATCATATATCCGATGCGATTAGTTGAGCAATTTGAAAAATATATACCATGTGCACGTAAAATTATATTTCTAAAAACTATGTACAATCAATTATAGAAGAAAGCTTATAAAGGAAAACTAGACAATTGGACGTAACCAAGTACACTATATATAACTTGATACACTCACGCAACCTCAAGTCCTCGAATAACCGACAACGAAGTGCAGCTAAGTTGATAAGACGTTTCTCCTCTAATTAATAAGTCGGGGTTCAAGTCATTCTTTAACTGTTTTAAAAAAAAAAATCCTCACGTAACCTAGATCATTAACCCGATCCAAATATCAGGATGAAGCCTAGTCAAGAACAATGACAAGGGCAAGAGAACACAACTAACTTATTGGCAAAAGTTATTCAAAAGTGTATCTTGTGTATTAAGTTATACTTGATGTGGATGTATTCATAGAACTCACTGGTGATTTCTTGTTGCAAACCTATATCAATATGTAATTTTTGTCCACAAAATCATAAGTCACTACTATACTATGGAAATATGGAAATTGAACTATTACTACTACAGTCAGTATACCGAATGATGACTTCATAGAATGTAACATGGTTCCAACTGATAGATCATGTATATATTAATTAAAATAATACATAATCTGACAATAAAGTGCAACTCAGTTGATAATACGTCTCACCTCTAACTAATAGGTTAGGGATTCAAGTCATCTTTTAACCGTTTAAGAAACTTTCCTTTAAACAATCTAGCTTAGTAATTAGTGTTAGGTAAAATTATATGTAACACCCTTGTAATTGACCTCCGAAACAAATTGATCTCTACAATTTATACAATTTCGTACACCACACAGTTGTTGACCAGCTCTTCCACATCACCACTATCTCTCTCCAGGTGGATAATTTAAGGCAAAATGAATAAAAAATAGGGAAAATAAAATTAAATTAAAAAGCAAAATAAAGATAAAATTAAAATTAAAATCAATAACACCCACTTTCCTTCTTCCTTCTCATACTTTTCTTCCAACGAATACGAGGCAGTGAAGGAAATCTGATTGGAGCTCATAACAACTCCGAATTGGGGCTGCTTACAGCTCCAAATCAGAGCTCATGCAACTCCAATGGTGAAGGTGGGAGGCAGTTTTTCGTTATGGTTTTTGTTTATTTGGAGGTGGGAGGCGAGTGGAGTCATGGAGGTGAAGGACTTTAATGGTAGGGACTCAATTGTTCGAAACCTTACAATTGAGAATTTGACATACCTAATTGAGAAATTAGAATAGTTTATAGGGGCTGAATTGAACTTTAGAGAAAAATATGGGTGAATATGCATGAATGAGGATTGTAATTTTAACAAGTGAAACTTTTGGGTTTTTATAAGAATCTGAAACTATTGGGAATTATTTTTAAAAACCCATGGGTGCTAATAGAGAATTAATTATATTTCTCAAGGACTTAAATTGAAAATCTGTCAAAGTCTAGGAAAAAGAAAAAGAAAAGCAAAATGAATAGAAAATAAAGAGAAGAGATTAAAGAAACTCAAAAATCGATATACTCAATGGCATTTTCATTATTGTGTCCAACTTTCCTCGCCATGTCAGCAAAACACAGATCCACCTAAGCAAGCTCATTGACTTTTGAAATTGTTTGTAATTAGAAAAACACGCACGTTCATTTTTTGGACGCAAACGTAAATGTTCGAATTCGAGGATTGAATATGTAATTGGACCAAATTTAAGGGGTATTATAAGAAATTCGCCCTTAGTGTTATATTAGAATTTTAATTGTAGTATAACTCTAGTCATATATTATACTTTAATCTTATAAGTTTGTATTTTATATATATAGAAGGTAATCAATTAAGTTTTTTAGAAAAATAATTATTCTATTGTATTAGAGGTATATGTAAGTCTCCAACGAGCATTGGTCATGCCTCTTATTTTTTCCTTCAATGCAATCAATTCGATTGCCTTTCCATTCTCTCTTTCTTCTCTTTTCTCCTTCTTTCTCCTTATCTTTCAAGCGTTCATGCACATTTCTTTCTCTTATCTTCCGATGCATAACTCATGTATATAGAACCTCACGTTTGATATATTCTCCCATGTACAGAATCTCACGTTCGATATACAATCCTCCTGCAATCGATTTTCCACTGAATCGATTCTTTGTTCTTCTTTCCAATCGGTTCCCACTAAATCGATTTGCCTCTTTTTTCTTCTATTCTTTCGACCTCACGTCACAATACGGCTTGAAAACAATCAAACAATCGTTCCGTTCGATCTCTTCTTCCCGTAATCGCTGGTGGTTTCCGCCTATAACCACCAGTGTCACCTTCCTGCTATTGCTAGACTCTTTTTCCCACAATCGCTAGTGACAACTTTGCGATTGCTAGTCACCATTGTCTTTCTCCACTGATCGCATAGACCACTTATGTCGATCATCTCCTTTGTTCGTACAATTTTTTTCAAATTGTCGAAATTCTCCTCTGGTCGAACAAGCCGCTATTGTCGATCCCCTCCTGTGTTCGAACAGTTTTCTTTAATCTGTCGACCTTTCTTCTATCATCTTCTCCTCCGCCGGCCTCTCCATGCGATCTCCTACCTCTGCAACTCGCAATTGCCTTCTACAATTGCTCGTGATCGCCCATCTCCCCCTTCTCCGACGGTCAATTCCTCCGGCCATGTCTTTCTCTTCCCAAATTGTAACCTACACAATCATGGAAGATATCATGGAGAAAGAAATTTCGATCGTTGATAGAAAAAAGTCCCAGCAACAAGTGTTATCCGAACTTTTTTAGATGCTGAATAGAGCAATTACATGGAATATCTTAGAAGAGACAACTACGGACTTTTGACTTCTTTTTCTGGGAAGCTTGATCTTCGTCCTCCTAAGGTCACTAAAAGTGATCTTTGATACCAAAAGCGTTTTACATGTATTAAATGCACCGTGCTCACTTGATTCCAACTACCTTCCACAAACAAAGCTCAGAAAATTGTCAAAAAGATCCTCACTCTTTTCTCAAGCATTCGTCCAAAATTCGACCTCAACAATATCCAACTTCCGCCAATGGTTAACATGTCAAAGTCACAACTAAAATGCACTCGAAAATCTATTTACTCCATTAGGTAAAATCTATTGAGCAGTTGCACGCATTAGGAGACTCCAGTAATTGACCAGTTCCTGTCAGTTTTTGCGTTGAACATTACGATGCGTCCGTGGGCTTTGGGATTAATATATTTTTGGAGATTCATCATGTTTCCAAGGCACTCTGGACATGCTACTCAAACATGTTTCGCATAAATAACCTATTATTGTGCTACATGCAACCGATGAAAAAAAATAATAACATTGAGATGTCATTCATTGGCATCAATATTTCATGTCACACATATAGCAGTTATATTTCAAGGAAAGCGATAATTGAATATGTTGGACACGAAAGAGACGTACACTATGAACTCGCTGAAACTTCTTATCAAGCTTGTACCAGTTCCTGGGGCTGAATGTATTGGTTTTTTTTTGAAACGGCAAAATAATTTTATTAAGAGAGTCAAGAGCATAAGAAATGCTCTCAACGGATAAATACCAGATAAATACAGAGTACATCATCCAAATCATACATAAAGGAACTAGACTAAACCCAAAGAAAATTCAAAATCAATACATTAAAATGTCATGATAACAAAAGTCTCAGAAATATCCATCACCCGGGAGTCATAAAAAATTGCTTCTCAATCTGCTCAATCATCACCAACAAAGTAGGCCTAATCAATACCAAGTCATAACCTTCCAGACCAGTTACATACTAGGGTAAAAACCCACCGTCAAAATCAAAAGGCACAGTCCGATAGTGTCTATTTTACCGATGTCTGCACTTTGGTGCGTGCTGGTTTGGAATGCACATCCTTCAACCCTCACGACACTTAAGCCGTTTTTTGAATAGTATCTGGACATGCCCAACACTACAACGGTGGTGCCAAGACACCATAAAGCCACTCCGAGCTCATTCTTAATCACGCCCCTACACCTTATACCATCTTTCAGTTTACATGTAATGTCACTATCTTTTATCAAGAAACATATCTTCAGACTAATTTAATGTACGAAAGCAATGGATCATTGAAGAACTCGATAAAGAGAAAACATTTTTTCATGGTATCAAGTTGTTTTCTGACTATCTTCCGCTGCAGAACTTCCATACACAGACGCTCACGTTGGATATATTATCCCATATACAAAAACTTCACGTTTATATACTCCTTTCTACAAATCGATCATCATCAATCTTGTTTCCATCCGATCGCCCTTTCCTCTCTCCGTGGTCTTGTTCGATTGCGATTGTCGTCCTCCTTGCCGATCATCTTAGACACACAACAATTTCGCACTTGCTCCGCGATCGCACCCTGCCTCGCACCGCGACACCACACACTTATTACCACCTTTTTAAGTACAAGCTAATGTGGTTTTCGTTTTACCATAGTACTAACTAATTACTCACACTAATTATAGCTTCATACGCGCTTAGAGTTATCGGAAATAGATCATTTGAATTGACTAACTATATAAGTCAAATTCAAATTCTCTATTATCACGTTCAGTGCAAGAACGAATTAGTCATTATACCACTTAAGTTTAATTTGTGTTGATTATAAATTTATGCCTCCTTTTGTTTGAAGGCATTGACGCATTGTTGTGCACCAAACTTTTGTCTATTGATTCAACTCCTTTGTTCGTTAAACATCTTTTTTTTTTTCAATATACTTGCACTATCTACCAAATAATACTAATATTATGAATTTAAATTTAAATTCTATACCACTCACCCCCTATATTTTATAGGGAAGTTGGTCAAAACAATCGTTGGTAGATTAGTCGATCCGTACTTGAAAGAGCAGAATTCAACGATAAAATTAATGCTGAAGAAATATAATGCGTGGTTGTTTAGTTTATCATTCTTTATTGCTCTTGTAATCACGAGTTTATCAGGTAAGAACTCATTAATTATCTAGACCTTAGTTATATATAAGTCAATTATTCCCGCAATTGGCTTAATTAAGACTTTGCTTAAAGGAGTCAAGAATAAAGAACGATTATACTCGTTTTATATAGTCTATAAGTGTAACGTGTAATGATAAGTCACAGTATTATTTATTTTATTCACATAGCATCTATCAACACTAAATATAATTTATGGTTTATATTTTAGAACTTCTTTTGATTTCGAAAACAAAAACCTAAATTTCTCTATTAATTAAGCTTGGGAGAAAATTTAAATTGTTCATCAATAGAAACGATCTTTAAATGAGAACAACTTGTCAATTTTATACTGCAACAAACTGTTATTATGAGAGGATGTACTCCCTTATATGACGTAAAGCTTTATTCACAGAACTTTTCGACGCTGGTTTTAAGGATGTGACCGATTTTAAGGATGTGAAGGGTCAGTAGAACGGGCAAGTTGATGCATCAAATTGGGTTCTACTTCTGTTCTGGACTATTCCGGACATAGATTTTAAGGTAAAATTGACAAAGTAAGAAAGATAATATGTAAAGTAAGGAATTAAGTATATGAAGTATAAAAATGGAATGTGACTAATAATAATTGAAATGGAGGGGTTATATTTTTTATTTAAAAAGTGAAATTGAAGTTTGAAATGGACTAAAATAAAAAGCGGGCAATTTGAAACTGTCATATGAGTGTCCCAAATCATAACATTGCATCATAATGTCCATGTTGCCGTAGGCTGTCATCAGTAAAACAAATAGTACAATTATTAGTCATTCTAATTTCTAAATACTACAAACATTATTAATTGCATGCAAATGAATCATATGGGAAGGTGGCATTTTTGGAAAATTGGCAAACGGGTCATTCTCAAAGGAGCGGATCAATTATTTCATGTATTTTATTAGTTAAGAAAGTAAATATCGAGATGAATTTCAAACTTTAATTTTATTTCTTTAAATAGAAGATGATGTTAGGCACATAATAATTAAGGGATTAATTATTTAAAAAAGTACATAAAAATGTCACTTTAGATGATGACCTTACATTTAAAATCTGTTTAAAAAATCTATTACAACAATGGCCAATCTAATTTTTAGCCCTAATTTTCGTAGTTAATTTTTCTGAAATGCCTTTCGCTGCTTTTCCACTAGCTTATAGCTCACGTCAATTATTATTTCGTACATACGAACATTTCAGCCTCGATTTTTCTCTCTCACTTTTTCTTTTATTGTACTCAAAGTAAATCGTATTTATATAATAATAAAGCATCTAATATTAACTCATAAAACTTATACACCCAAAAGTGCGAGCATATTTATATAAAATATATTAACAAGCGCCACTTGTTTTTGGTTTAAAAGAATCATTTCACACTGAGTTCTTGTGTACATAATAACCACACATATAAAAGCAACCTAACTAGTTTCTCCTCGTAGAGAAAAAGAACCCACATCTTCACTGGTGCCTCTACTTTACGAGTGTTGAAAGTGTTTTAAAACTCGACTTTTGTTAAAGCAAACTAATTATAAAGTTGTTAATAGTCATGTCTTTGTTGTACCCATTGTTGATGAATTATAAAAACATCTACTATCTATTATCTTATCCAGTGGGCTGTGAAAAAGTCCAAAACTCGACCGAATTTTCCTTTTTCACATTCGTCAATGAGACCCAAAACAGCTGATTCAACAAGAATTAATTATTTTCGCAGCACACCATTACTGGAAAAACACCATCTCAAAGTCCACCAACTTTATTTGTTTCTTCATTATATATGTATACAACCCTTTCAAGTTTATCCCATTATAACCACAATTCTTAAAACTTCAAAAACTTATCACTCTAAATTCTAAACCATCCTTTGGTTCTTCAAAACCTTTTCCAACAATATATTAGGTACCCTATAAACAAAGAGATCATGAGAACCAAGAAAACTCCAGCTAACAAGTTCCTGCGAATCATCACGATACCGATTCGGGCCCTATGCAAGGCCCGGAATTTCTACGTGAAGAGTATGACAGGCTACGCAGACCGGATGCATTACGGCAACAGCAGTGTTATGGGTATACAAGGGACAGGGCAGGTTCATGGGCTGCCCAAGAGCTTTAGTGTAAACTCGGCCCGGTCCAATAGTAACGAAGAGTACAGGGAGCTTCTTCGGGCTGCATCAGCTCGAAATGTCGGGCCTAGTGACTTGGACTCGTTCATCAGGCAGCAGATGACCTTGAGGTCGGCTTCTACTCGCAGATCACAACCACAACCACGACCACAACCGCAACCAGAACCACAGGCTATGCCGCCTAGGAGTCGAAGTGTTGCGATGGGGAGAATTGATGAAGATAGTCCTTGTTGCTATTTTGGTAACCTGGATAGTGAGATTGGCAAGATTAATGTTGTTAGTGTGAAAAATGATGTTAAGTATACAAGAAGTAGAAGTCATTCTGTCACAAGGTAATTAAGTCTTTTGAGGCATTTGTTTAGATGTCGTTTTTATGTTTTTGAGGTGTTTAATTAGGACTTCGGTAGAGATAATTGGGTCGGGGAATAGTTGTTCCTGGTCTCACCTGTTGAACAAAAGTTGGTTTCTTCTTTGATTGGCTCCATTGATGTACATTCATGTAATATAATCTCGGGTTGATTTATATCATATTGTAGGATGAGGTGAAACATACTCTAAGAACCTTAAAAGAAATTACAAATAATCATCACATAAATCTCGAATTAAATTGATACCTTTAAGAAAAATCTGAGGGTATGATCTGGAATTACGTACAATTTTCATATTGTGTAAAATTAAGATTAAGGCACTCTTTCGGTGTTTTGTTGTTCTCCAGACTGTGTTTTTTCTGGAGTTGCATCTGTTTTCTTGTTTTTTTTTTGGTTGGTTTTGATTCACATTTGTATTATCGGGGTATTGGCATGTCTTGTACTTATGTCAATATGAATGAAATTTTACTTACTCAAAAAAAAGATTAAGGTGTAGGGGAGTGTAATTTCTTGAAATGGACTGAACGAAGAAGGATTGTGTTGGAAACTTGAAAGTGTGGCTTAGGTGGAGTTCAAACTCGTGACAATTTAGAAGGTGTGGCCTTGTCTGAAGATTTAATTAAATTTTTGAGAAAGTATATTATATATGTACACTGTAATAGAAAAGGTGGAGGCATTTTATTCGATTTAATGTTGTTGTCCAAATATTTTTATGCGCTTGTAAACTTTAATTTAATTTAATATATATTTAATAATGAAAAGGAAAAATATTGGATGCAAATGTAGATCATCTCATTGGACTGATTTTTTTTTTAAAAGCAAATCCCAATGGACTGATTTTAAAAGAAGAAGACGTAGTGGGGAAAAAATTAACAATAGATATCTAAGCTATAGTTGCATTTCCATTACAAGAAGCGTTGAACGGCTTTAACATTATGTTCTGAAGCATACTTGTACACAAGGCTCTATGAGCTGTACACCCCAAAAATTAGGGATTTTATAATTGGATTACTACTTTGCCCTTGACAATTTTCCGTAAATTGTGAAAAACTGAAAATGAAGTGAATAGATTTTTCATTCTTGCATTTCAGTGAAACAAAACTATTCAATAATATTGCTACTCAAGTGCAGTTTGATAGTATTCGCTTTCTGATCTTCCCATTACGAACCCAAATGTATCTTTTCAAGTTAGATTAATGAATTTCTATGTTGGCCTAAAAAAAAATATTGTTCACGAGTTCTTGTTGTTTATATAGTACAAATTCATTCGTATTATTCATTTTGAGCCGTCTTTAATAATTTTATTTTCTGATCAATTAAAATTCAAGTTTATGGTTTGATCTTCACACCGATTCACAAAGTTCTCATGTGAACCGATATTGCTTTGATTTTGTTTTGTGCACTCGACCCCCTTGAGTTTAGTTCTCTTCTTGACTAATTTTATACTTTTAATAAAAAATTAAGTGCGATGATTTCTAAAAACCGTAAACTTTTTATCCCTGAACGATGGCTATACAATCTACACATAAAAATCTACCATATGTTCCACCATTTTTGCGAAAATGTAAAATTTATCTCGCTTTAATCATGTCATTAGTATCCATCCAAAATCAGAGATTTGACTTTATGGTACCGATCAATTTGAAATGTAAAATATGATAATATCTGCTTGGTGTACCTACTACTTGCATACAGTGACTTAACACTTAGAATCAATTCTATGATCAACTTAATATTTCAATTCATTAATAACCCTGAAATAAACTACTATATGGATGTGGATCGATCGGTTCAACCTAAAATTGAACCCAAATAAAAAATACAATTAATGTAATACTAATTGGTTAGGAAGGTACAGATGCCTCATAACTATAAGCTAGGTAGAGGATCACCATCACACGTCTATAGGTCAACAATTCCTTCGTAAATTTTGTAATATAGTGCAATTCATTATTATTTTTAGTTTAGGCAATTACGAAGAAGATCACAGTATCTATAATACAATTTGCATTTTAAACATGCATGTTTTGTCCGTGTTAAAAGCACGCCATGCTTGATACTATAATGTGCTTCCAAATACTTAGAGTTTTAATTAACGAGCAGTCAGGCACGAACACACTTAAAAAAAGGGGCAACAATTGCTCCCCTGAATTTTTTCAAAATTAGCATAGTTGATAGCTAGCTTATTATATGCATATTATATGGTAGCGTCTCAAGTTTTACCAATATAACGTGATTCTTTTATGGCTTACGACAATAGGGTTTAATTTACACGGTACTTTAGTACTTATCGCCAAATGTCTTGAACTACTTCGTTCATGACTTCATGATCATTAATCATTAAGTCTAGCTGATTACATTTGAAAGATGTGATAATAGGACAAATAGTTGGGTCTTATCCTAAATCAATACAGAAATTAAGTCTTGTCTGGTTATATATATTGTGATGCATGATACTACAATGTACAGTATAGTATAGTATAGTCATGTTGTTACTAGAATACAACTGTAGGAAACAAACCTTATCATGTGTGATATGTGCGTAAATTGAATGGTCATACTGATAAATATATTCATACATCCTCGAACTCACGATCCAGTGACCGTTGGCACCTCAAATTGTTGAATAATTCCGGTTTCCAACCCTAAATGACAGGACCGGAGTAAGTAGTTAATTAGATAGGCGGTTTTAGATATGAAAAAAAGTCATTAATATAATTAAAATATTTATATTCTTAACATTGATTGATGTTCTTATCGGAAGAAAATTAAGGGACACATTTTGTCGAAGTTATAAATTAAAATGATAAACCCTATTGTCCCGCGGAGAGTAATTCATGGCCCATGGTGAAGGTGCCAGCATCATATCTTCTTCTATATACTAATACTAATCAAATAATTAAAAGTAGATATTAGTCTCAAAATAGATAGTTGATAGTTTCTCAACAAAATACTCAACCCACTATTCATTCAAATTAAATTATATGAAAGTAATACTTAATTCTCCTCAACGTATTAACACTAAATTTTAAAAAGTTAGTTGGTTTCTATTATTACACTCTAAAGTCTAACTCTATTGTTTTTATCATTACAAGTAAATGAAGAAGTTCATATCATCAAAAGATTTAGATCGACTTGGTAAATTGTATTTTTCTTATTTATTTATTTTGTGTATAAACGTCTACGAATACTTTGATACTTCATGTCAAGGATAACTAGTGTTATTTATTTAAGGAACAACTCACTAGCTCATAGTATCATTAGTTTATGTATTTAGGCAATTACGAAGAACATATCGTATATACTTATATAGTTAATGTGCATTTTTGACACGTTTTATTGAATGAACACTAATTTGAAATAATTAACGTACGCCATAGAACTCTCGCGGTACATACTTCACAATTCAATCATTGACTCATTCATATATATAAGTGCATCATTTGGCTTTGAAGTTTATCCCATCAACAAAGAACATTCCCCTCGAGTCTTAATTAGCTCTCTAAACACCCTTCTATTTCTTCATCACTTGCTTAAAAGGTTCCTTCAATTATCTCCACCATAACTTAATTAGTACTAGCCAGTATTAAAAAGTAAAAGATACACAAAGCTAGCTATGAGGAACACAAAATCAAAATCAAGTCAAAACAACAAGTTCTTGAGAATTGTCACAATTCCGGTTCGGGCTCTATGCAAAGCCCGGGATTCGTACGTGAAGGGCATGACTAATTACGCGAACAGGATGCACTACGGCAGCAGCAATGTCATAGGTGTGCAAGGGGTGGAACAGGTTCATGGGCTGCCCAAGAGCTATAGCGTTAACTCAACCAGGTCCAACAACAGTGAGGAGTACAAGGAGCTTATGCGGTCTGCCTCAGCACGGAACATTGGGCCTAGTGACTTGGACGCGTACATTAGGCAGCAGATGACCATGAGGTCGAGCTCGGTGGCCCGATCACAGCCGAAACCACAACCACAGCCGATGGCTATGCCTCCGAGAAGCCGCAGTGTTGCATTGGGCAGGATTGATGAAGACAGCCCTTGTTGCTATTTTGGCAATCCGGATAACAATACTTTTATTAGCGTGAAGAATGATTTGAAGTATGGTAGAAGTAGAAGCCATTCTGTTGCAAGATAAGTCTTTCGAGGCATTTAACTGTCGCAAGATAGTAAAGGGGAATAAGCACTGTAAAAACTCCATACACTTATCATCGGAATCAAAAAAAAATATTTTTATGAAGAGTTTATTCGTAAATACAAGTTTATACTAAAAATATATTTTTCATAATAATATAATGTGCACAACTTAAATGTTGTATTTATTAAATAAAATTACTAAACACTAACTTGGCAAGTTAGAGATGTTTCTTGAATAATAAGAAGGTTCATATATATGAACTATTACTTACATAAAAGTTAAAAGATAGGCTTACCATTCAAAATTTTAAATTACTATCACAAATAATTTTCATATCATTACATAAAAAAATCAAAAAATCAAAAACGCAATTTCTTACAGTATACCTTCATTTGGGTCTTTGAATTTTGTAAGTGATTCATCTTTTTCTTTTGTAGCAAATCGCATTTTTTAAATTTATTTTTATTTTATTTATTTATTTTATATGTAATAAACATGTAAAATATATTTTTTTAAAATTTTTAAAAATATTTTTCAGAATTTTTTACATCATTTTTAATTATTTAAACATTTTTTACCCATAAATTACAAGAGAATGACACGTGTCCCGTATTTGAATTTGAATTAAAAAAATTCGAGTCAAATACGAGTTATCTGTCAGAATATAAGAGTTTTGTTGCTAATGCAATTTTAAATTATTTTTTATTTTGCAAAAAATATAAAATGAATTTTTATAATTTTTAAAATATTTTCATAAATTTTTAAATATTTTATAATTATAATAAACAATTTATACCGAGAATTAATGTTGATGCGATACATGTCCCGTATTTGAATTTCAAATACTAAAATACGAGTCAAATACGAATTGGAGGAAAAAACGCAAGTCCGGCGGCCACGTCATCAATGTGATCGGAAATTCGATCGGAGTTCATCAATGAGACGGATGGTTGCAGTAGTGTACCAAAATTGGTCATTCTCACTTTAATGTACCTAAAGTTATCGTGTCTCACTCTAGTATACCTAAATAAAATTTCCCAAAATATGGGAGAGAGGAATGATAAAGAGTAAACTATACAAAATATGGAGATGGCTAACTTATTACTATCGTATTGTACTAATAATAATATTACGATCTAAACTATTGAATCAATTCTAAATTTAACCCAATCCTTTATCTTTTATTAATGCGACAAGACATCGCAAAGTGGCATATGAAACCGCACTGTGTTGTGTAAAATTTAAAAAACACAATACAACTTTATGTTTAACTAAACTCATTTTCTTACCGAAGCTTTGGTTGGTGTGACCGAAGCTCCAGTCAATTTCCATGCCCATGGATGAAAGCTTCAAAGCTTCCAGGATGGGAGCTCGATGTCACGGTTCGTTTAGTTTGCGCGGTCCAAGCCCAAAAAGAGTTCGGTCCGTTTAGCTTGCGCGGTCCAAGCCCAAAAGAAGTCCAAGTTCATGGAGGAATTATCTAGAGAGATCATGAAGAGCCATGGAGGTGGGAATTCTCTAGAGATATCATGTAA
>JAYMSP010000198.1:0-68348 GCA_036897095.1 Plantago elongata | reverse complement strand
TTTTGTGTGTGTGTGTGTGTGTGATGGGGTGAACATATATCATTTGGGGTTGTTGGGAACAACCCTACTGATTGATTGTGTTGTATAATTATATATTTTAGTTTATTTCGGTCTGAGGGATGTAATTTGTTTTTTAAAAAATATCGTCCTTTTAATGATTGATAGGTCGAGTATGGTATGACCCAATGCAAAATAATTCGTCTGATCCGAACAAGTTAAAGTTGAATCACACACCTTTCAAATCATATGAGTCAGTTGATTTATATTTTTATATTTTCTATAATTATCATAAATAAACACTTATTGATATAACATTGGATGAAGGACTACCGACCGATACCACGATCACCGTTGTTCACATAAATTTGACTCCCTTATTTCTCGATAATATATTTTATACTCTCCTTTTTATTACTACCTTCGTCTCTTTAAAACTGAAACAACTTATAAAGTGAAACCATTTTTCATTTATGTTAATAACCTCCACAATACAACTCAACTTTAACCACACATTATTAGGTCTACATGTACTTTTCCACTCAATTAATATATCAAACTCAATCTCAACCACATACTTCTATAGGACCACATTTTTTAAAGAGCGTGTAAAACTAAATTGTTTAAAAAATTATACGATGCAAAGGGTTAGGTAAGAAGTATTTATGTAACCTTTAGACGTATGCATACATTATTACTTTTAATATTTTTATTTTTTAGTTTGCAATACTTGGAATCATGAAATTTTGTGATGTCGAAGCTACTTTACATTTTTTTCATATATCATTCAATGATGTATAATTTCTTTAAAGTTTTTTGATAATTTTAACTAACTTTCTGAATTTACTTACGTATCAACCATTTATATAGTATAATTAAAGTAGATTATTCTCGTGGAAGATGGAACTTTTAAGTTAAGAAAGATGGAAATTTTAAGTTGAGATTGCCATACTTTTATGTAATTTTCCGTAAATGTAGTCTTGAAATTACACTCTCTCTTTTGCAATTTACATAGTGAACTGGTAATAAGTATGTTCTAGTCTTCATTGTAGTGAATTTGATACAAGTCAAAATCATCATAATCACAGTCGATGCTAAGTGCGAACGGGATTAATGCCTACTTTCACTGTGTATGTTTTCCATTTTGACTTTCTCCAATCAATCTGGAGGCTGTGCATGATTTGAGCAATTTCAAAAAAAAAGGAAAGAAAATGGAAAAGAAGATAAATTTTATTTGGAAAATGCTGAAGGAAAATTCAATTTTTCTATCTTTTTGGTTGTTTGGCAGATTTTAAATTTCTCAAGGAAAATTGATAGTTATTAATTATCACATTACTAAAAATAGGCTCTTTCTTAAACATACTTTACTATTTAACCATGCAAAAAACTGTCAAAGGAGAATAAGTAAGACATGGACAACAACAGTACTACTACAATACAAACAAAACTCAGTTGTAAATAGACATTCAACTAGAATGGCCCATACAAATTTGGTCTGGAAATTGCGACATCGAACGATATTATTAAGTTTGTAAATAATAGTACTCATTAATAAACCAACCCAATGCATAACTACATTATCAGAAATTATATAGTCAAATTAAAATAGACAAGACATAATGTCACATAATTATATTATTAGAGGACTAAAAAGTTTCTGTAGGAAAAAAAACTCAAAAAACGGACTAGTATCTTTTATGAAACCACCTAATAATACTTATAAAACCACCTAATGGAGGGGAAAGTAATTCATCCTGGAGGGAAAAACAATTCATCGTGGAGGAACATTTTTTGATGAGGCTGTAGAACATTTGAGTAAATGCGTGTAGTGAAGTGTTGATATTCAAGAGAGAGAGTGAGTGGATAAACATAGGAAAGATTTAATTTGGTTAGTTAGGAGTGTTTGGATGGGGATCTGAATATCCCCTATTTGGCTCTATGAATATTGATTTAGCCTAAAATACATTTAAAATATCCCACTCAAATGTCCATCCAAACACAATTTTCACCAAAATCCATCCAAATGTCCACTCAAATGTCCATTCAAACAGCCACTAAAATTTTCAACTTTTCAAACACTTTCAAATTTCCTTCTTTTTCTTTCCTGATTTTCTATTGAAACAAAGACGTAAAAGTTAAAATTTTTCTTAACTTCAATTCCTTTCCTTTGAAATTACTCAAACTATGCATAGCTTAAATTTAATTACAAATTTTGAATTACAAATATAAAATATTTAATTAATTTATATTGTAAAACTGCAAGTATTAAGAGCTGCTTGGTTATGTTCATCAATTGATGGGATATGAAAGCAAATATATTCAAACAAAATATTATTATCTGGACCAAATTTATCGATGAATTCATTGACCATGTAAATGAAAATTATCCATTTTTATATCAGGGAAAATTGGTGCCAATGACTCCACAGAGGGTAAAAGAATAAACAACGACTTGTATAAATATTGGCTTGCTCTTTTCTTTACTAAAAATAGTCCAACAAGATTCTGGAGAAAAGCTCCCCTGATTTCGTTTGACTCTCCCAACTAAAATTGGCTTGCTCTTTTCTTTCTATAAATATTCTTTCTTTTGCAATACATATTTAAATGTGGAGATATTTATAAATTAGTGTAACTTTCAAAAAAATTTACACTTTAGTGATATATGAAAAACTTCCTATAAATTGGTGATAAACTTATTACAAATTAATTATTTTATTATTTTTAGTAATATTTAAAATTAAATATTTATTGATAGAGTCAATCCTTTTTTGTAGGAACTAATTCAAACCACACTACTACACGTTCATGTATCCAGATAAGTTACTGCTAAATCATACAAGCATCATCACTCATAATCAAACGTTTAGCTCCATTAACAGGTATCTTTTTTGCTCATGTTTTCTTATCGCACCACATTTAACTCTATTGGAAATTAAGATCATCAGTTTGTTGTTGAATTGATTCGTTTGATACTTTCTTAATCATATGTTTCATCGTGCATGCAGGGTAGATGGATCATGATATTATTGTCTTGTTGGATCATTCTGATTGTACATTTACTTTCAAGTTAAAGACATCTTCTTCGTACAATAATTTCAAAGCTAAGCTAGAGGATAATGATTTGAATCCCTGATTTCCAATTTCAATTTCTCAATCCCTGGACATTCTAATTGTGTATTGTCCACGGATGAACATTGGGGCAATATGTTGATACTAACGAAGGTCTATAAGTTACTTGTTGTCAATATCAAATCAATGTGTACGACAAATTCCTTCGAAGGCAGGGACAATGGTTTCCATTGTGAAAAGGATGCTCAAAGTAACACCACACCTTTGGTTGACGTTTATAAAGAGTTGTTGTGTTCTAGCTGGAAGAATATCATTCACACCGTTGGGCAAACCTTCAAAGGTGGTCCTAAAGATTTTAAAATTGAACTCACAAAGTACTCATTGGAGGTTGGCTTCAAATTTAATTATACAAGAAACACCAACAAATGCGTCTCGACAGTTTGTGCGAACAAAGACTCTTATGGTTGTACATAGTCTATTTGCGCTTCCGTTTCAATAGATAATGGTTGGTTCAACATCCGTAAGTTACAAAATGATCATTTGTTTTCTTATTTGATAGTTGATAAAGTAAGGTAAGACCCATCACTTTCTACTATAGATGTTATTGATCATTTTGATACGGATTACAAAATGGTTGTCGAATACCAAATGGCATGGAGAGCAGTTAAAAAAGCCAGGTCCTATCTTTTTGGCAATTATAGCGAAAGTTTTCAAGCTAGATGGAGATATCAGATGTCTGAAACATAGCAATCCAGATAGCTACATTGAGGTGGAAGTTGACCCTGTCACCAATCATTTTAAGCTTATGTTTGTATCTTTCCGTGCTTCTATTGAAGGATTCCAACATTGTCGTCCGATGCTTTTCCTTGATGGGACTTTCTTGAAGTCACGCTTCAAGGGTCAATTACTATCAGCTACCGGTAAAGATGGTAACCAAGGTACCACCTTTAAAGAAGCTCGTTTACACATAAGAAACATTGATTATGGATTTGTGATGCCTTAAGTACATACTATGATGCTTGCTTATGCATGCCATGATGCTTGCTTGTATAATTATATCTTACTGTGTAATATTTTGGATTTTAATTCTTATTGATATTTTTAATTATTGTTCTTAAATCATGTGTACTCGCATATTTCCTCTTGCTCCAGTTGAGCAATTTCAACAAGATCTGTTCTGATTTATCCCCAATTATGCAAACCCTAATTCCGCTATTAGATCCCAATTCAAATCCACTCGAACCAAGCCCCATATGTTTTCAATTCCCTCATTCTCGAGGAGTCGCCGGTGGTAAGGTGGTGAGGTGGTGCGGTGGAGCCCGGTGGTTGTGGAAGGTAAGGTGAAAGAGAAGAGAGAAATTGGAGGGGGGAGAGAGAGACAATTAGAGAAGAAGAAAGACTTAAATTTTTTTTTTAATAAAAGAGCCAAGGCTCTCAAATATTATATATAATAATCAGGGCGGTCTAAATGAACTCGCATACATCAATAGTCGCAAAATAATTACATCCTATAATAATGTCCAACAAAACGATCTAGCTTTTACACTACTGCCATGTACAAAATGTACTACAACATTGGACGGCTTAGTGAAAATGCTTGATGAAAATGCCACTAAATAAACTGAAGATCTTGCCTTAAGTCGTGCCAAAGTTGTCAAAAGAGCGCTTGATTGGAGCTGGACCATGCCAATTACCAAGCCGAACGCTGTGCCAAATGATGTGTCTACTGCCGTGCCAAGTGCCAAGCCTTGCCGTGCAAATTGTCGTGCCATCAGAGTTGACTGCCGTGCCAACAACCATGCCTACCAAGCCACTGCTGCCAACCTAAAAGAACTTCCTAACTGATGATGACCAATAATCTGAAGATCCTACTCAAGGGATGAACCAAGAATACTCTAAGGGTGCTATCTAATCTATTAAGGTCCAACCACCCACCTAAACCATGATACAATACAATCTTAACAATAGAGAACCAAGTACTACTAATGGCTTGAATTGATGGTGAAGGTGAGAGGAAAGCAACTGCCATAGTACCTTATGTCGGGAGATGTGAGGGTGAAATAGTCATTTCACGTTGTTTTTTCAGTGTGAAGGTTGCAAGTCGTGTTCTGCAATATCAATTGACACGGGTCGGCGGCCCTTTCTCCTCCCTTTATACCATCACTGCAAAAACTCGCAAGGTTGGGCCTCGCAACGTTGGATTTTGTTCCTAGACCTTGTCGGATTAACATTCTGCGAAGTGCCAAGTTGCCAACCAGAAGGAGGCATTGACTTTTGCTAAATGAGCTTGTATTTGGAAATAATTATGAAAGTCTGAAACGTTTGAGGAAAACAAGCTGCAATAAAAAGCAATGCTTTCATGAATCAATTTCTATTTGACAATCAGCTTAAGCGGTTCAGCCCATGGCCATAAATGTGGTACGACTCTGTTTACCGGTAACTTTTCAGCTAGATTTTCAGTTTCGTGAGCTTTTTTAATAAAAAGACTGTTACATGAACGCATCATTTTTCAAACAAACTAGCTGAAAATCTAACTGGTTTGTGAATCTATCAAGTTAACTTGTTGAAAAAAAAATTAACTATCAGTTAATTATTCAGGTATTACTGTACTAGATACCTTTTAACCATATATACTTGAGGAACACTTGTAAATAAGACTGATCATAAGGTATATCCACTACATTACATTTACGCCATTACGTATAAACTCAAAAGAGATGATCTGCACTGTAACTAAGATATCAATTGTCGCTCGTGCAGCCACCATATCGGTTATCCGAGACATCTCGCAATGAATGAGTTTTGAACGGAGGCGAACGGAGAGGGTGCGGATAGGTGCGGCCACACCCTCGAACTCCCGAAATTTTCAAGTATCTACATGTAGTCTAATTAGAAACAACCTAAGATATTAATAAAATTATTCATATTATTGATCAAAACATCTAACATTAACGAAATAAATCTCGTTGTAATATGTAAAATACAAACTTTGAGAATATAAGTCGTGATTAATAATAGATTTTTTTAATGTCATTGATGAAGTTTATGTCGAATGTTTATTAAGTTATTAAGCGGTTTCAGTTTATATGAAACCCAACCCGACTTGTGTACATGAAAATGTACCATTTATCGTACAATTTGCCTCTCAAACAAAAAATTCTCACTCGCCACTGGTTTTGAAACCACCACACCAACTATGGCTAAATGCATGTGAGACCAGCAATTAAATTGAAATAGATCATGAGTTTGCATTCATCGTGATATTGACAATTAAGCCATGTAGAAACTCAGTTTACACTTTACTGACACAGGAACCATGAATAAATAAAGAAACGGGCATAAAACTAAGATTACCTGGGTGACTGGGTCGATGGGTAAATAATTCACAGGGGGCACATATCAGAGACATGCGCAAGGCACAAAAGGGAAACAGCACCGTAGCTAGATAAAACACTATTACCATGAGTCAGAATATACCTGGTCTATAATGGAGAAGAACATCAACAGATAAACTAGCCCCCTCATCTCTGAACAGTCATAAATTCCACCAGTTATCAGCAATGACCACTGCACTTAGTAATCATGTCAGAGAAGTCGGATCTTTCAGTGCCTACAGTTTTTCAGTGTCCACCATTTCCATACAATTTAACAGAAAAAGATATGCACTTGGAATCACTAATAGGTGCAGTGAATGGTCACACACAACAGCTCTTCTACATGATTGCAAAGGAGCCGTAAAAAATGCCGGCATGTGACAACTCTTCGCTGTGATGCAAGAGAGCTGTTACACAAATGCCACCACATAACTCTAGTGGAAGATTAGACATAAACGCATAATTCATGTTCTCAAAAGTAACAGAGAAATCACAAATGCCACATTCACATCAATAGTCTATGCAAAAACAACACATTAACAGAATAGAAGCATAACGCCTCAAATGTAGCAACCTCCATCTGCATTTGATTTGAACATTGCTAAAAATTTACACTAGTTTAGACACAAAAGAAGCCCAAAGCAAAAAAACCTAGCAAACAATCATACAGTACACATCAAACACAGTAACGTTAACAACATAAGCTGAACAAGATCAGCATTTTAACCATACATGATACAACTACAGAGCAATAACATTCACAAATCACAACTGAAACCTCACTGCGGATTCTTCCTAGGCCTGCCCCTCTTCCTCGGCCCCGGAGTCTGTACATGCACCGCATTCACCTCCACTTGGGCTTGCACCGGCGTAGCCTGAACGGGAACCGGAGCTGGGGCAGAGCCATTTGTGGGAGGAGCTGGAGCCTCCGGCTCCGCTTGCTCTGGCATTGCTCCAGCACCTTTCCCAAACATAGGCGGTTGCCATTTCGAAAACACATCCCCATTTCCCCCTCCACCTCCCTCCTCAGAAAACCCCATCGGAAACACACCCCAGCAGCAATAATACGCCTCTCTCCCGGGCACCAGAGGCGGCATCGACAGTATCTCCGTCCCCGTAAACGCCCTCCTGCATTTCTCATTCGAACACCTCAAACAGCAATTTTCATAAACCCTGGGGTACTCAAACAAATTGTGACAGTACGGACATGCCGTCCAGAAATCGCCCTGCGGCTGAGGCTGCGCAGCAGCCGAATTTTTCCTACCGCCACTTCGTCGAACCGGAAGCTTCTGATTCGAATTCGCAAACGGCTGGCTTTTCTTACTCAAATCCACCTTCGCATACCTAGGTGCTGTTTCAGAGTCGTAAGCCGCTTTCCGACCTGAATCGCTCAGCACAGCCCATGCATCAGCTACCAGACGAAAGGCAGAGTCAGCGAAAGCGTATTTGTTCTTATCCGGGTGGAGGAGAAGGGCCAAACGACGGTACTGCTTCTTGATGAGCTCGGTCTCGATTGTGCGGTGAGGGATTTGGAGAATTGAGTACCAGTCGTGCTGATTGTTGGGTAATTTAGTGTCAGCGGCTAAGAGAACCTCAGCTACGGCGAGGATCTGGTCGGATCCGTCGAGGAGAGGCTCGGTTTCCTGGGCGAGAATGGCGAAGTCTCTGGATCCGGAGAGGTCTTTGCTGCCCAGAAGCTTCTCGGCGATGCCGAGGAGGCGCTCGGCTTCGGCTCGGCTGGTCGTGGTGTGGTGCTCCATTTTGGTGGAAGGTGAACTAACTTGTGATGTTTTTTTCCTTTTTTGTATTTGGGGATCTGACTGTGTATGTAGAGTGTACTTGCAAATAACTGTAAATGGTTGGAAATAACGATGTCTTGGTAAGAGTGTTTTTGTAACGGTTAATGGAAATGTATGTAGGTGGTAAATTTTGATTCACTTTTGATTTTTCATTTTTCTTTTGTTTGTTACTAACTTAGGTTAGACCGTTCACCGTGGCTGCTTTGCATGTCCATGGATTGCCCCGCAATCGATGGACTTTCGTTTTTTTGGGTTGAGCCTAGGGGGGCTAGCCCCCAACAGCTCTCTCCCCCTTTTTTTTAAATGGTCATATTTTTTCCCAATCTATAAATAGACGATCATTTTCACTTAATTCTTCACACCTCCAAACACTTTTTCTTTCTCTCTATTAAACTCAAAACACTCTTATTAATCACTACCAAAAATCAAAATGAATCTGAATCTTGCAGCTTGGTTAGCGGACAAAGATCCGGCTAAAATCAAGCAAATGTTCAGTAGTATGAGCTACCACAGTTAGGAATCAACCACCAATCCAAACAACAATCCAAATGAACCATACAATCCTTTCAACTCCCAAGATGTATTATGTCTGGAAGGTTATGATTCGGGATCACAGCAAATCGTCCCGAAGACACAATCTCCACCGGTGCAGCTGCCAGTTCGAGGAAGGGGGAAGATGGCTGCATCGAAAGGCAAAGGCAAAGGCAAAGCAAAGGCCGGATCATCGAGGGGGAAAAACGTTCCCGAGGAGGCAGTGGAAGGCGCAGTCCAGGAGATGAAACCAAAGAAGTTCACGGCTGCAGAGGACCGCTCTAATCAACATGTTCATGACGGTTAGTGAGGATCCTTGTGTTGGTACGAACGTGAAGTTAACTACGATATTCAGTAAGCACGTCACAAGGATGTGGAATGAGGCAAGGATTGACTCGACTTCTGAGTTCAAACCAAGAACTGGTAGCTCTCTTCGTGGCCGCTCGAATCGCATCAAGCCATGTGTTAATCAATGGGTGAGTGCTTACAACGAGGATGTACGAGTGCAAGGACTTCGAACTGGTACCAACGATGAAGATGTCATCGAGTACGCCAAACGCATCTACAAGATGAATCATAGCTAAGGCGAAGATTTCGAGCTAATGTACTGTTGGCATGCCATGAAAGATTATCAACAGTGGCAAACGAAGATGAACTACACCTGTCTGAAGGAAGATGTAATTCCGAATTTTGAACTCCATGATGCGGAAGGTGAAGAAACGGACAGAAGCTCGGGGAAGAAAATGCGCATGAGCGAGGATAGTGATGAATTCAAGGAGCGTTCCATGGGTCGGCATATGGCGAAGGCACTTAGGAAAAGTGGTTTGTCTTCAAACTCCTCCGGCAGTGACTTTGCTGAGTTCAAAGACGATTTTGCAACACAATTGCAATTGGAGCAACAGAGGATTGACATAGAGCAAAGGAGGTTGGCGTTCTTCAAAAGAAAAGAGGAGAAACGTCTACAGATAGAAGCGGCAACTAACCAGACCAATGTCGACTTGGCTCACACCCAAAGGCTGCAAATGTATCTCAACTTGTTCAGTTTCGACCCAACTGATATGACCCCGAGCCAAAGGAAGGTGTACAAGGTTTTGGACCGAGAGTTCAGAGATGAGTCTTGAAGCAGTATAATGAAATGGTGTTTTTATGTTTGTGTTTGTCTATTGTAGTTTCAAATTCCGTTATTTTCATTTTCAAAAGTTGTAAGAAGTGAAACTATGTCCTTCCCAATTCAATAAGAAAACACCATTTTCGAAAAAATATAACCATTATTCGTATATGTTTGAAAATATAGTTGTTATTCGAACCAATATTCAATTATTATTTTAATTTAAATTTATTAAAAAAAAAATTTAAAAATGGGTGGCGACCGATGCCACAACACCACAATTCGGTCGTGGCGGAGCGGTTGCTCCGCAACCGCACTCCACGACCGAATTGTGGAGTCACCACAGTGATCGGTCTTAGGTTGTTCTTCCAACTGAAATTTACTGAACTGAACTGGACTGAATAAATTGGATTTAACTGAACTGAATTGAAATAAGGTATAAATTATAACTGAGGCGAGCTGAAATGAACTGAACTGGTCTAAACTAGACTGAACTGAATTGATTTTCAGTTTAGTAAGGTTGTGTTCTCTTCAACTGAAAATCAGTCCAGTTCATTTCAGTTCAGCTCGACTTAGTTATAATTTATACCTTGCTTCAAATCAGTTAAGTTAAGTTAAGTTAAGTTCAGTTTAGTAAATCTCAGTTGAAGAGAACACAGTCTTACTTCTAACTTTTAATTTTGAGATCATTAATAGACGGTTTGACAATCAATTGAACATGTTTAAAATCAAATTGTATGGTAAATTATGTTTGACATGCGTTTGAATAATTTTATTAAGTAACTATTTCATCCATATAAAATCAAGTTACAATTCTTCTTTTAAATGTACGTTAAAGTCGTATGTCAAATAATTTGTAATTAATTTTTACTTTAAATTGGTATGGTTAGTAGTCAATATAAACGTTACATAAAATAGTCATAAGTTTTTCTCTTTTTCGGTATAACTTTTGCATTTACATTATTTATATTCTTATTTTTTATTTTATAGTGAAAATTATATAATTTTAATTTCTTTAATTTTGGAAGGTAATTAGTAATTTCAATATACACAAAGTATTTGGTGCCCAGATTGTAGTCATTAAAAAGTATTAGTGCACTCACCTTGCTCAACATCTTAATTTCTTCAATTTTATATTTCGTGTTAGTTGAAATAAACCCCCCCCCCCCCCCAAAAAAAAAAAAAAACAAATTTCAAGAAACATACCCCCAACATTTTTCTATTTACATTTCATACTCCTTATTTCCTAGCTTGATAAATAAGATTTTGGTTATAATAAATGAATAAGACATAGGATTTTGAACTCCAAGTATATAATTCCGAGTAATTTGAAATTTTATAAAAGCTTTGACCCAAGTATTTCTAATGGCTCGATAAGCTTAACCGCCCTCCAACTTAACAATATAATGACATAGACGATAACGATAAGGTAAAAATCGATATTCGAACAATTAAGGAAAACTAGCCCATGCGACGATGCGGCCTGGTACAAATCATATCGAGTTACATACTTGATTATAGCTAGTCCGCAAAAATATCCAATCACAAACTTGGTCCAAACATACTATGTGGAACATGTAGACATCTTGGTGGGCTAATTGGTCAAACTCTAACCCAAAATGCCCAACACTATAAGAAAGTAGGTTCGAACTTACATACTTCATACATGCGCCTAGATAGTGGGAAAAGCTATTTGAACATACTCAATTATGATCGGGTTACTGTGCACAACAAGTTGGAACCTAGTCAGTCCACAATATTAATGGAGTGGTTTAACTTACTACCCAAGCGGGTGACGACTAACACTGAAATCTCGGGTGGGAGGAACACATACTCCAACAACCTCTTTGACAATATCAACTAACACCCAAATATCGCGAAGTGGGAGAAAGACTGACTTCAACGACACTTGAAGGAGTCTATATGGCGAGTAAGGTGATACATGAGGGGGGTCGGGGGGTCATCACATACTGACTGAAAAAATCCTAGCAACCAATCTCTCATGCCTTTGTCTCTCTCAAGCTCTCTAATAGACATCAACCGTCACCTATCTTCATCCACCATCGTCCATCACCATCCATTGTCGACCTTAAACCATCCACCACCATTAATCGTCAATTTATAATGTGGGCACCACACCGGTGTCACATTGGACTCACGTCTATGTTTGCTATTGTTGTCTTGTAAGTTGTCAGTGTCCCTAATTCATAGTTTGTATTTTAAAACTGCTAGTGTTATCTAAATGCTTTCACATGCATGACAAATACTTAAAAAGATTACCTATAAATTCATATTAGAGTATCATTATGAATTTCTCGATGCCCATCAATTTCCAATCGACGGTATCCATATCAGAGTACTCCAAATTAGTGAAACCAATTAATTGATTATCAACTTGGCATAGAAAATGTGAATGTGGAATAACATAAACTTAATGTACCAACTAGTTTAGTTTCTTAATCAACCTTGATTAAAACCATGTTGGTGACTGCTTGATAGAGAAAAATTGAGACCCGAAAAATAAATCTTATTGCTTTTGTTATCAATAATTAACTAAAAATTATAAAATAACCCGAAACATGAACATGCAATTTGGACGATTATATGAGAAAACTCAGTGATGAATATGAAACAAAGAAGATAAGGAGTGGATTGAAGTTTATGATCCAGATTTCGAGAATGAAGAAATAAAATTTATACATCACTACTATATTTACAAACAATGTTTAAGTAGTATATACCGGTTTAGACTCATTATTATACTTTAATATGTGCACTTGATACGGGCTTAATACATATAAAATTAATCTAAAGTGGTGGTTGAGTAAACTTGCGTTAGGGTGTCTGAACATATCACATATCTTATAACAAAATCATTTAGGTTTTATAAATGAGAATGCAAGATTCGATTACGACACGTGTCATAGTTATTTATTGCATAATGGTTTTCCATGCCGATACAACTATCGTTAACTTGTATAACGTCATAATGACGTGCATTGTTCGAATATGATTCCTACACGTTCTACGCGCCAAACGGTACTCCCTCTCCTCCACTTCACATGTTTAATTTGTACCAGTTTTTTATTTCTTAAAATTTGTTTTTCTCTCATTTTCTTTTTAATAACTTTTTTGTATGCATACTTGCTTGCTTGCTTCTTGGTTCATGACGGGCTTCAATAGAAGTAAAACGACTTCAGTTGAAATTGCATTGACTGCAGAGAGTACAACTGCACCTAATCCTCAGTCTCTTCCTCCAATTTCCCGACCAGCTTATATAGCAGAGAGACCCGTACAGAAATCCAAAAATGACCCAATTTTTTCCCGAATGACATGGAAATTAGTCTCCCCTTTATAAACCTATAAAACCCTAACCTATAATTCTCACCGATAATCTCACTCTAACTGGTGCATACACATTACAGCAAACAATGAAAATTTCATCAAAATCACTGGACGTGTTTGAATTCCGTGAGGAAGATGAGCTGACTGAAACCGACTCCAAAAGGATCTCATCAAAATTCAGTGATCAGCTCGCGTTTAATGGTTGGATTTTGTTTAACGCATTTGTGTTACGCGATTTCTCCTAGGTTTTTTTTATGCTGTGCTGATTGAGAATTTTGTGTTGTGTTGCGATGATAATCTGGAATTTGCATTTTGAAAAAAATACTCTGATGAAAGCCTCTTGCTGATGTACAGATTGATTTTGTCTCGTTAATTGGTTGTTTTGATGGCAAGTGTTTGAATGTTGGCGTTTTACTCGTTTTAATTTATTGTTGGAGATTAGGAAGACGTTGTTAAGGAAATTAGTTTGCTAGATGTGTCATAACTGATAATCTATGTAGCAGTCATTGATTAGCAAGGGTAAGAGGGATGATTAGAATAATTAAACATTTACAGGAAGAGAGAGATTAGACTGATCAGAAAGGTGGGCAGAACGGCAAGGGAACGGGGTGGGTATCTGGTGCAGCATTAGCCTAGCCTTTATCTCCCACTCTGGACCTTTGTTTATCTTTAGAGTCTGATCTAGTTTCATAACTGATCTGACACTGAGAGTTGAGAAGTGCTTCCTTCAACCAGCTTGAATGATATTGGCTCAAGCTATTATTGACTGCCCAATTTAACATTGTGTTGTTGGTTGTTTATATACTGTCATAGCTTTCCCAGACAAAACTTTGTAACCTTATTTTATGGCGTTTTGCTTTCTTTAAAGTCTCACACACTGTCCGGATTATGTATGTGTAGTTTTTGGCGGAGCTGACATTTCGTCCAAGAAGATGGCAGCTGCAGTATGTGGGGTGACAGATGCTGGCAACATTGATCACGATCGCAAGGCCACAGGTTCATTTACTCATCTGGAGTCTGAGCATCATGACAATAGTTCTTCGCTGGATCTTGTCATGCGGTTAGAATTGGAAAGTCATGATCAATCTAAAGGTGTTACGTCAGACATTACCAAAGATGGAGGTATCCGTCTTGGTGCGGAGTCTGGTTCATTATCAGGAGCCTTCCCGGATCTTTCTCACAATGTATTAATTTCAACCCATAATCTGTTTTACATTAGCCAGAAAGGATGATTTCTCTTGCTGGCTTATCAATCATGTATTAATGCAGGGCAAGTCAGATTGCTTGGCTCCAGATGCTGACGAGAGCATGAGTCGGAGATCATCATCCCAAATTGGATGCGACAGTGGTCTGATTAATTCAATCCAGTTTCATTTCATGCTTTTCTTAGTCTTGCTTTAAATATTTTCCTCCTTTTGTCCCCTCTCTCTAGAAATAACAGCATGGCCTTTTAACTTATTACCGTTATTGCATTGTCACAGATGCTTCTGATGGTCCTTCATCTGATAAATACTTCAGTGGCTTGGATATGGTAAACACTAAATGTTTCAATGTTAACAGTTCTTTATGTAATCGTTCCTATCTACTTTTACCCTTTATCTCATGTTACCAGAGATAAGATTTGTATTTGTGGTTGAGAGTCAGCTTTTATTGAATTAAGATCTTGTGCTCTCAATCGAGGTTCTGGTTAATTGAACTGGTGGTTGAAAATCTCTTTCCCTATCTGGAGTCACCTCTTTAGCTTCTGATGTCACATATTCAAACTCAATATCCAAATATAGTCATGCCCTTAACAAATAAGTGCTTAGTTGACAAACATTAGAATGTTTTACTCTCTCCGCCCTAAACTTAAAAGTTGTGCTCGTTTATTTCTCCACGTGTAAAAAACTAGTTTGAGATTTAGCCTAATATGAGCATAAGCATACAACTTTTCCCTCTTAATTTTGATTTCTTGACAGGTATATATCTAATTCTACCAATACCACAGTAAAACAATTAGGAATCTAACAGGGGCATATATGTGAAATAAATAAGCCTTTATAATACATATAATAAAACGAGGTCATAATATGAAAAGAGCTCATTCTTTGGTGACAATGGTAGTGTTATAAATGACTTAATTTTAATTGACAATTCTTTAAGTCACATAGGTCACTGCTATCTACCAGATCCCTTAGTTGCCTTGTTACTGAGATAAATTAAGCATGTACATTTTTTTTTGGTATAAATTCAGATATAGGATGGGAATAGATCAATCCTTTTCCATGTACATGCTAAAGTTTACCAGCTGATAGATTTAGTGGCTTCTTATGTCTTGTTCATTTAATAATTTTGAGATCTGTACGTCATAGATATCATGGACATCAGTGTTTTCAAGACAATTTTTAATGCCCGTAAGCTAAGATAATTCTTGTCGTGTGGGGTCTAGAAATTTAGCCTGTCTTTAGATCAGGGCTTAGTGATCATGCCTCCGAATTTATAGGAAAATATTTGCTAAAAGAATATGAAAATGCGGGTGTGGAACTTCACAGATTAAAGTGGAATTTTTTGTCAACTTGTGTTTCTGGGTCATTCTCGTTGTACGGTATGGCTTGTTAGATTCAAACCAGCTTGTAGTTTCTATGCTCTCTATTGGCTCATCTTTGCTATTAGATAACAGAATATGACCCTGTGAGGAACTTTCACTGTTTGAAGTGGAATGTTCTGTCAATATGTGTTTCCGGGTCATTCTTAATTTATCATATTGCTTGTTAGATTTGAACGAGTTTGTAGATTTTGATGATCTGTATTGCTCATATTCACTGGTTGATTTAAACATGTTTTAAGTTCTTGAGCAATTTTTTTAAATAATAGGAGAATCCATCGTACTAGTGTAAATAAGGTGAGCGTGCCATACACTTGCATTGGGAAGGATATGATTTCCTTTATATTATTAACAAGATATATTCTAATTGTGATTGTTACAGAGTCGATTAAATATGTGTTCTATTGGCAGGATGAAGACACGGATGGCATTGTTTTCTATTCCGATTATGTATATTACTGTGGAGTGCAGTATCTTGACTATGTGGTGAAATTTTGTAAGAGTCATATTGAAGTGAATGACATAACTTCCAATGAAACTGGAAACACCTTGAATCTACATTTACATTTGCAAATGGATGATATAGTCAAAATAGAGTCTCAATGGAGTGCTCAAGTAAGTTTTATAGCCTTACAACAGATTAATATGTCGTTTGATAGTTTGATGCATCAGATGTTAAATGTAGTCGAAGATTGATCCTTGACATTTTCATTTCGTGAACTTTGTGCAGGTTGAGGTAGGAAACATGAAAGTCCAGTTCATCTCAAATGATGCGACAGGAAACAATGCTGTTTATTCAACTTCAGGTCAGTTAGGTTAACCACTAGTTATATTATGTTTTATTCCCTGGTTAATACTAGTCCCTTTTGTGGACAAAGGTTCTTTCTCCTACCGTGTCACTCTTGTTTCTTTGTGTAATGTTTATGACCAATTACAAATGAGCCATGATTTGTAGTTGGTTGTCTGGTCCACTTTGTAATGCATAATATGTTACTCCCTCCGTCCCATTTGATCCTGAAGTCTGAACACTTCCCTTTTCTGTTCACTCCATTTATTTGTCAACCTTTCTGTTTTAGGTAATATTGCGGTCACTTTTCATTCATTGGCCCGCCACTTTATCTAATTAACAATTATACTCGAAACACACTTACATATTACCAAATACATTTTTTGTTTTTGGGCCGATCACCCTCTAATAAAGAAAGATACTCACCGACCGACCCTCCTTGATTACCGTGCCCGAATTAATTGTTGAGAACTTAATGGGATGGAGATAGTAGACCATCACGTGTCTTGACCATGTGAGATATCAATTGCTAAGATTAGGGCGCGTGAGGCTGGGAGTGGGGGAGTCTATATAATTTGTCGACCCATGTCGCTCTGGATGTTGATGCTTCAATATAATCTCAATGTGCAATTCAGCTCTAAATTAAATCTCAATTAAGAGTTGCACTTCATTCTATTTTAATTTTTGGCTTGTTAGAAGCACAAAATATCATGAACATTACAAGCTTCTTTTCTTACAAATTACTTTCAGAAATTAAATTACATTGTAATACATACAAGCATACTACTGCTTGAAGGCTTTGGTAAAATTTGTGCATTGAAGTTAAGCATAAGGTGTCTTTGGAGTTCACTGTCTTAGTCTAGGTTTGCAAAATTTATTTGTAGAATGTCTCTGTTAGAGTTTTGATGATGCTGATATATTTCTCTTCTTTCTCCGTTTCTTTTCTTTTCTTTTATATGTATTAGGGATTCGGGAATTTATCTTTTCATCCACTGACTCAAGCTGGCACAAGAAAATAGAAGAAATTGAATCTCTGAATGTGAAATATAGAGCACTATGGGATCTCCTTCTTGAGTGAGTCTCTCGATTTGCTTTATAAGATTGCTTCCATTTCTGCTACATAGATTATGGAATCAGATTTTTTCTGTTGTTTCTCATTCATTATACATAGTAATTTTTCTTGTAATAGTGTAAGTGCTTTAAGATTTAATTTATGTTAGTACTTTAAGATAAAGATTGTGTTTCATATGTCACCTTTTACCATTAAAAATATTATATTGTAATCTGATGGTGTTAGTCGTGTTTGCTTGGTTAGTACTGGAATGGAGAAGGGTTCTACATGGAAGGAAGCAAAAGACCGGATCCCTCAAAAAAGCTATTTCCCCATGTAAGTAAAAGGAAACATCAGGATTTCATATTTTGTGTCGGTCTTATTATGTATGCGTAGTTATTCATGGAGCATAAAGCGACCAGTGCATAGCACTCACATATAGTTAATGGTACATGTTTTGATACAGAAGCAGCTAACTTAAGTTTACAAATAACTCAACGGTGTAAATTCATGTAGTCAATTTCATACAAAATTCATGATTAGTTCTTCATCAGCTACTTGATATGCTGATTGCCAGATTGAGTTGTTGTTCCACACACAATGTTTTACCATGGTGACATGAAAGTCACACTACACCAGAGATGTGAAGCATATCTGTGCTTCTTTGTATCACTCTCTGCTCGCTTGTGGGGCTATTATTAGCCACATTTATTTAGAATCTCTCTTATTGAGCTCATTGGATGTCAATATTTTCTGTTCTGTAATGTTTCCAGATCTCTGTCCATTTTGAATCCTCTTTCTCATTTCTAGGTCAGAAATCTCTCAGTTTTTTTTTCCTCATTCCAAGTTCCAAACCACTTTGCACCATGTCTATCTGCCATGAGTTAACAATCTAAATTTGTTATTAATCATCAATGTTATAAAGTAAAATAGGCTTGAGATCTTGGATGTGTCGTATGCAGTGAGTTGATTATACAGAAAGGGCCAATGTGTTGCCATGAGGGAAATTGCAAATATCTTTTTGTGCGTGCAGGACTTTCTTTCCTCCCCTTGCTTCTGTTCTGTTGGAGTTGGCCTGGAAACAATTGTGCCATTTTAAAAACTGTGATCTGTCTTTATCACTTGTTGCAAAACCAAAATGCGAAATTCTTTTTCTTGCTTATATACATCCAACATACTAATTAAGAATCATTGTGCAGTTTTGACAAGCCATTTGATGAAGTTGTATATCCAAAGGGGGATCCGGATGCGGTTTCGATTAGTAAGAGAGATGTTGATTTGCTACGGCCTGATACATTTGTCAATGATACAATCATAGACTTTTACATCAAGTAAGTTTTATTACAAGATGGTGTCTTCTCTCTTAACTTTGAGCAGGCTATTAGTTACACAAACAGTTTTTTCCTGGAAAGAAATTCTTTTGAATCTTCTCTGCCAGCAGCTATGAAATAGAGGATGCTTATGTTATGTAACTTCTTGGCTTTCCTCAAGCTTATTATCATTTTAAGGAAACCGCAAGCTAATAAGAACCATAATCAGTGGGATAGAGTTTGATGTTACTGGTTGTTATAATTTCTTTTCTTTCTACTTTACTAATGGGAAGCATGTTGGCATTATACCAATATTTTCCTGATGTTTATTATCACATAGTTTCTGTCTTGAGTTGGTTTGGCGTTACTCGGCTCACAGTGAATTTACTCTTCTTGCAGATACTTAAAGACCAAGTTAAATGAAGAAGAAAAGATTAAGTTCCACTTCTTCAACAGTTTCTTCTTTCGTAAACTGGCTGACATGGATAAAGACCCATCCAGTGCTCAAGATGCAAAGGCAGCTTTCCTGCGTGTTCGTAAATGGACAAGGAAAGTAAATTTTCTTGAAAAGGACTTCATCTTCATTCCCGTCAACTACAAGTAAGTGATCTTACTAGTAACTTCCTTCTGAATGCTAAATCTATTGTCAAGCAACATACATGATTTACTGTGCAATCTGTTGCGCAGTTATCACTGGAGTCTTCTGGTTATATGTTATTTTGGAGAAGCTGCCAACTATAAAGGCAAGTTGTTATTAACTGGCATTACCATCTCGTTGATAGGGTATTTCTTTGCGTTAACAGTTTTCTATGATTCCTTCCCCTTATGTAGATGTTGATTCTGGAAATTTAGCTAGAGTTCCATGTATATTACACATGGATTCTATCAAAGGAAGTCATGCAGGTCTTAAAGACCTTATGCAGAGGTACATTTTCAACTTCACACTAATAGGTAAAAGGTAGAGCATGAGTAAATATACGTGGGGCATTATGCCAGGATGCTGGTAACCATGCATGAGTCTGGTTTTGTATTATAGTATGTGGTAAATAGCTTGGTCTGGTGTAAGAGGTGAGGGGTTCCTGTTGGAGTGTGACCTGTGTGAGTTAGCGTTATTGTAAAAAATACAAAATATGGCAGATTATTAATTTCTGTCCTTAGTTTGTACTTTGAGTGGGGTTTGAGGAGTGGTACACTGCAGTTCGTATGCTTATACGTAATCCATTTCATGCTAATGATATGATACCCATGGTGCTACTTGTGTGTCCCAAATAATTTTTGGATTTGTCACTTTCTTTTTCCCAGAGAAATTGATTTCTGATGACCAATTCAAAACGTTGAAGAAATTTTCTATGCCATCTGAAGATCACCGTATTCAAATAGAAAAATGCCTTGTTGCTGTGGACGTCTTATTCTTTTTTAAGGCCCCTCCTAGAAATTTTTGCATAAGTACGACCTGAACGTACTAGCTCACTGGTCTAGCTACTCTTGGCGAATACAGTTCTTACACAAAAAGAAGTGACCTGAGTAGAATGTATACCTAAATACCTTGCAAGGACACAATTTTTTGTGTAGGCTTTCACATGTTTCCACTATAAATTTGTTTGTGTCCTCAAATTATATTGCTTGCTTTTTCTGCCAGTGTTACTATCTGTTTATTCGTGACCTGGTGAATAACATTTTGATTCGTCTCTTTTACTTGAAACTCCAGTTATTTATGGGAGGAGTGGAAAGAAAGGAAAAAGGATGCATGTGAAGATCAATATTCAAAATTCAAGACCTTGGAGTTCTTCTCACTTGAGGTACCATTGTTATTATCTGTGTTCAAGGTTTAGGTGTGAAGGAGTTTGCATAGATATCTGGAAAGTCTCCAAAAACTGTTGTGTCTCTCGCTGACTTGCTAAGGTCATTTAATTCATTATTTGTGGCGAGTTTTTTCACAATAATTTGAATAAAATTAACATGTTGTATTTAAGAGCAAGGCCTTCTTAGCTGTAACTAGATCCTTGACTCTGGCCTTTTTGCCATGCAGCTACCTCAGCAGCAGAACTCGTATGACTGTGGCCTTTTCTTGCTTCATTATGTAGAGCTTTTTCTGGAATATGTTCCTACTAACTTTAATATACACAAGATTGCATCATCCTCCAAGTTTGTAAGTGCACGGCCTTCTCCCTTCACCATGCTTACATACCACATATCTTACCGCCCAAGTAACTTTGTGTCCTCCTTACAGCTCTGTGTTGATTGGTTTCCGCCTGAAGAAGCTTCCATAAAGCGAGTACAGATAGAAAAGTTAATTGATAATCTCATTGGTGGTCATTCTGAAGATTGTTCTTCCAGTGGTGGGAATAGCACACCTTGTTTACCTAATGGTCCTGCAAATGCTGGTGGCTGTGGAAATGGCTTAGAGCTTTTAGGCGAGTCCAGTGTTTTCCCAAGATTTCAGGAAACTTCAGTATGCCCTGAGGTTGGCCAGGGCATTGAGATGACTTTACTGGAGGCTTCAACTATAAGTAGTGCCCAGTGCACAAGAAATCCGGGATTGGTGTTGAAGGATTTGTTTGAGTCTGGATCTGTTTCAGAATCTTTTAGTGAAGCACCCTGGCAGGAGGATTATGAGCAAAAAGGATGCCTAAATAGGATGGCAAGACTTGATTCCATAACAGAGGTGCTCTCTCTTTTCTTCTCTCTTTTATGTAAATATTTATTTCTTTTTCACCTTTTGTTTAACAAAAAGGATAAATAATCTATGTTTTATGAAATTATGCTTGCATATAGTATATAAGTGTTTACATACATAGATACACGTAATATTTAGAGTTGCTAGGATCCTTGACGTTAGGGATTCTGATGACTTTAACCTTTATTCAAAATCAAGAAAATCACCACAATGATGAGTAACTTGAGCTTATATTATGTCTTAACATTATATGGAAAGAGTTGGACTTTCTTTTTTAATTATGGATGGTCATTATGATTATATATGCTTTCTGCAGGAGAGTGCGGAAGCTGGTAAATGTTTCTCTTTGTTAGAACCAACCTTCCAGCGTCAAGACGGATTCCCAACAGGTGCAAATGGCTTTCCATGTTCGTCAGGACATCTTGCATCATATCCGTCTGATCTTGTTGCAATAAATTATATTGATGCACATCCAAATGACATTGATGCATCAGATGTAGGGGCCATTAAAGGTGCTGAGATTGACAGAACTAAATACGTGTCGTTGCCAGCTACAGAGAAACTGACTATCAGCTTAGAATCGCCTCCCAGGGATATGCTTAATGATGCTGTTCCCAGGAATGATATCGAGACCCGTGAAGAAAATGATTCTCAAAATATAGCAGAAGTATCTGAAGCAGCAAACGAGCTGCCAGCAGAGTTTATTACTTCCGATGACATTAAAGCTAATGTTGTCAAGGTCGAGTCAAGGTCAGATTCAGTGGAGCGGCATACTCCAAAGCGGATGCCGACCACCCCCTCTGACTCAGAGGAGCAGAATTCGCTGAAAAGGAGGCGAACTGCTCCCCCTGAAAGCCTATGACTCAAAATTTATCTCTAGGAACTCCATTTGTGAAGCAGGAAGACCTTAAGTAATCTTTTGTCAATGTTCTCTAGGAAGTACAGCTGGTGCATTATTTGGTGATGGTTCTAAGTTAGTTGTGGTTACGGTTGCTGCTGAAGGCAGAGCTGTCATTTTGGTGTGTAGTTGAAGTTGTTGCCGGTGTGAGGAAGCCATGCCGGGGGTGAAAGCAAATGTAAATTATCTTTGTAGAAATTTGTGAGGAAACCGGATGTAGATTATCTTGTAGGAACATGTGAGGAGGCCATGTCGGGGGTGAAAAAATATGTATTGGTGTGTAGTTGTTGCCGGTGTTCCTTTTAGTAAGATAACCAATCATGTCTGTCACAGGTTAAATTACAAGTAGTTGCCGTCCAATTCAATAGCTGATCTTCATACACCCCTGTCATCTATGTGGGGTTGACTGGTTCTGATCATTATATATATTGTCAAGACTTAATCTGATGCCAGTAGAATCGTTGTCTGGCCCTGGGATGGAATTGTGGTCTAAGTTTTAAACTTGGATTTTACCCGACTCTGTCAAATCATACATTTGACTTGAGAGATATGCTTCCATTATACAACAAATTGAACTGCATTTTGCAATTTGCTACAGTATTACTATATGGATACAGACAAATGGAAAATTGTTTTGCCAAACAATTATAGTACTTTTGTATTTTTACATATCATATTGGAATACCAATATACTGGATATTGAACTCTTGTTTTTGTTGGCAATGCATTGAAACTTTGATATATACTAGTAATATGAGTAGTGTTTGCCTCTTTGGTAATTGGTACGGGCCTTGACACATTGTGTTTCACTTTCACCTCGTAGCCCCTCCGTTTGGCTGTAACAGTACTTGTTTGGCAGTAGAAAGTATAGTGAATTTTCCGTGAATTGGTATGGGATCTAGTGGGCCCTGCAGAAGTATCTCCACTCAAAACATTTTACAGGCCAGTTTAAATCATATAAGGATGCAATTCACTACACCGGTACATACTCTATTATTCAATGTAAACATAACATATATTAGAGCACATTGTAAACATAAGAGCCTAACTTAGTTTATAACTTGAATGCGTTACAATTGCGAGATGTTAGGAACAAAAGTTTAGATAATTGACAACTCTAAGATATATAACAAGAATGTAGAACTCATGTAAATAAAAGAATAAATTAAGGGTAAGTAAAGTCTATGCAAGTGAAGGATATTGAATGAATGGAAAACATGTTTCTGAGTATTAAACAAAGATCTTCTTCAGTGTCCGGGAGTAGGAGCAAAGCAGAAACACCTTCCAGCTTGATCTTCAGGAATAATCATCCTCCTCTGCTCTTATCAACGGCCTATAGCCTAACAACTTGATCCATCTCGAGCCTTTTTTCTGGGTCGGAATTCCAACACTTCTTCATGATGCTCTTCAAAGAACTAGGGCAACATCTTGGGATGTCCTGTTACAAGCTCCTCTGCAAGTTCTTACAAGAGGAAGCTTCAACAAAGCTAAGGTATATGTAATGTAGGTCAGAACAATATATTTCCCACAAGCATATTCCAAAACTATATACGTCGCACTTTATGATATATGGCTTCCCCTCAAGTATCTCATGGGCCATATAGCCCATGGTTCTAGTTGCACCAGTCATATCCCTCAAATCATGCACTTCAACACGAGCAACGTCAAAAATCATGAATTTTCATTGTGTTATTGACTTATTGGCATCTAACAACATGACTTCACGGTGCACGATCCTCTTGGAATGTAAATAACTAGGTAGGGTCTGATTGGTATAGAATTCGAATTGACTTTTGCCAATTCAATACAAAGCATGGCATTCAAATTAGCAAAAGCCAATAAATTCTTTAGCAAAATATAATGCCAGTTATATCACAATTTTGAACGGAAGTTTCTTATTTATGTTCTAGTATAAGTAGTTTTTAAGTGTCCCACCAGGAGGAAACTCAACGACTACACAATATGGCCTCGATAATGGATAACCCTTCAAAGGGTGTTGGGAACGGTTTGAATTGCTTAGGGACAGTTGATATAGAATTTGAGTGGTCATTTTTAATTGAAATTGAGTTTTTTCTAATAAAATGTTCGATTTGAGTAGAGAGATGTCCGCTCCAGCGGTATAACAAACAGTCCTTAGTATCGTTGGAAGCAACAATAAACCTTGTGATATTGGGGTGATTACTTGATTGAGGGACTTCCAAACCGTGGCCTCCCGTTTAAACGATGCAACTGACTGATCATCTTCTTTCCAATCCGATAGCTTGACCGCAACATCTTGAGTGTTATAGGTACCTCGATAAACGGTCTGAACGTCTCTCTAGGAGATGAGAGATGATATTTCCAATTTAGAAGTAACAATATTCTCACATGTTTCTTGATTAAGGTTTCTAGACCAATCCTTCCAAAAGAGATTGCTAAGTTGATCATCCATAATCTTAAGATCAGCTCGAGAAATTATAGCTTTGCTGCTTCCAGAACCTTGTCCTCGCTTTTGCTGCTTCCAGAACCCAGCTTGTTGCCCTCGCCTTTGCTGCTTCCAAAACCCAGCTTGCTTCCATGCATCGCCACTAGATCAATCCTTCCTGAAGAGCTTGCTAAGTTGATCATCCATAGTCTCAAGATCAGCTCGAGAAATTATGAGGCTTCCAGATTCCAGTTTGCTGCCATCGCCTTTGTTGCTTTCGCTTCCAGAAGCCAGCTTAGTGCCATCATCTTTGTTTCTTCCGCTTACAGAACCAATTAATATTTGGAAGTTCGAGGCAATTTTATTATTAGATGTTATATTGTATTCAACATTATACTATATATGCTCTAAAAAATAATAGTGCTAGACGCATGATATTTTTTCAGTAGACACATTACTTTTTTTAACAATTTACAAATCAACTTAATATGTCGGGATGGTAAGTCGCTTTTCATCCAACCAATACGTCGGTTCGAATCAACTTTACTATTTTAAAAAATTAAAAAAGTTAAGATTATTATTATGTGTTATATTGTATTGAACATTACACTATATATACTCTAGAAAATAGGAATGCTAGACGCGTGACATTTTTCACTAGACATATTTCTTTTTTTTTAACAATTTACAAATCAACTTAAAATTATATTAAATTAATAAACATCTCATTAACTTTAAATTATTAAAAAATATGTATATTCTACTATATTCTATAAAATTAGTTAAAACACTATATTTGAAAACGAGAATATACAAAAACAATTTAAGTTTTAATTTCACCATTTTATTCTAAAATTACTTTTTCATTGTAAAATATACTCCATTTGTATCAGAACCATATATCGAATTCCATTTTCATTTGCTCCGTTGCAAATGTAATGTTTATGTGTTTGGCAACATTATGTAGTTAAACTTAGTTATTTGCAAGAACTACAATTGTAACCCACATAAGCTTCAACTTCAGTTTTATTATCATTTTTTCAAATATTCGTGCCCATGACATGATACTCTATGTTTAGGGATGTTGAAGTGGTTTACACCTACATTAAAATTGCTAATGGACCTAAGAATTTTGAGTCAGGCTCGTTAATTACAATTCAATAGCTTAACCATAACGTTTTGAGCAGGGTTGTTCAAAAAAATCAAAAAATTTAAAAAACCAAACCGACAAGAAATGGTTCCGTTTTCGATTTGCTATTTTCAAGCAAATCAGTTTCGATATATTATAATATAAAATCAAAAATTTACTTAAATCGTACCGAACACTAAAATGTTTAAAATAAAATACACTTCTATGAAATAATACTGCAACAATATGACATAAATTTACGATTCACAACAATATTAAAGCATTAAGTTTTGAATATTTAAAGAGTTGGATAAAAAATTAATATAATATTACATATTGAAGGTTTTGTCACCATTCCCACTAGAAAAGTATAGCATGTGCATGTCATAAAATTAAGATTAGTCATTTTTTAAATTTTATTTGATTTTTTTCAATTATTTTTGGTATTTTCGATTTTTACCGATATCGAAATTATAGGTATGAAAATCGAACCGAAATAAAATTTAGGTTCGGTTTTCAATTCTTATAATTTTATAATTTTTGTTTTGAATTTTTAATTTTTAGTACAGTTCGATATATTATTACTGAAATGAATATCTCTAGTTTTGAGTATGGTAGGTAATAAATTGATCAAACTGTCCTATGAGAGTGATAAGAGAAATATATATATTGTAATTTGGAATGATTAATATTCACGGTTCAACTTTCTACACCAACATTAAGCTTGTGAAATTATGTCTTTGTTGCTTTCAGAATCTATTGACCTGGAACAATATATATTGATTTGGAACCACAACCGCACTGAACTTAGTGAGCGTGTTGTTCATTACACATGATTAACAATAGTGTTAAATGATCTTGTTATATATATAGTGAGCGTGTTGTTCTTTACACATGATTAACAATAGTATAACAAGATCAAGATCCACGAATCGATGACGCTCAGTCGGAGAGATTCCAGTTGAGTTGGTAAAGCTTGTGAACTTGGTTTCTGTGTTTCTTATGCTTTTTTAAATTAGTGTTGGACATGTTGGTTGCTATTTCAGTGATGTTGCTTAGTTCAGATCCAGTGACAGAACTCGGAATAGAGAGGCGCTATAAACAGATGAATTTGAATTCGGATTGCCCAATTACTACTTCAAACTGAGGAAGAAGAACGGAGCTTCGGGCTCATATGGCTTGGTCTGAACGGAGACTTATAAAGATATGCAGAATATAATCCAAGACGATTTGCCTATGTGATTATCCGATTGCTGATTCTGATACCACCATACCGGACCGGAGTTGCTTTGTTTCTACCTTATGGTTAATATAATTAAGTACGGTCACATGCTATCCTTTCTATTACAATAAATTTTCATGGTTGCTTAAAACTGAGATGAATTGTCGAGATAATCAAAGTCAACAATCTGTTAATTGAGCTGATTTGTGGCTCTATTTGTGATTTTGATGTTTCCACTGGGTTGTAGTTTCTTATTAAAATTATGGAATGACCATTGTGAGAGAGTGTGATACATAAATAAAAAGAAATGAGATTAGGTGTAGTTGATGTACTTCGTCAATCGTCATCCTCACTCAGTCACTTGTCTTCCATTCTTTGCTCATTATCATAAAATGTTGTATTAGTTTTTTTTGTTTCAATAAGACTATACATGGCTTGTGTATTTATTTTGAGTTTATTACGATTTGTTTACTATTTTAATGATTATCACAAGCTTGCTGGGATTTGTTTTGTGTATGTGTCTAAAGTTCGATAATATTTACTTATTTTCTGTTGTGTTGTCTTTCAGTCTTTGATGTGTTGATTTAGCTCTAGATAATTTACTTCTCTTTGATGTGTTGGTGGAATTTTAAGTTTAAACTCATGTGCTTAGTTATGGAATTGGACGTTTTGAGTTCTAAACAATACACATGCATGCAAGTGGCTTATGTTTGTTAGATAGGATTGTGACTCACGCACAATCTGCGCTTAAGAAAAACGTTTGCCATCGATAAATCTGTCGCTTCATGTCTATGTGATTCTCAAACTGAAAAACAGTCTTTCATATCTTTTGCAGGTGTGAATATGCAGCTGAATCTTGGTCCAAGATTCAGGGATGACTAGAGATTGATATCAAAGAATCAAAAAATATGAAAGAACTTATGTTGGGCTTTGCAAATGCTAAACTGGATAGAGGGAAGGAAGAATGGTTAATGGTGTGGCATGGATTCCTCTGGTTCATTTGGAAAGCATTTTTCCATGGAAATTCACCATCTCCTTGTGAGACTTTTGAGTCCATATAAGGAGTTAGAGTTTGGTACATCAGGTATATGAGTTTGTGGACTGTGAGCATTTGAAAGAGAGGTGAGAGCAATTTTTGTAGAGCTCCTATAAATTTACTCTATTGTTTCACCTAAACCATCCCCTATATTATTTATGAAACTCTTTATATTATTTGTAGAATTGTGGGTGGCTTATTTACAGAAGAAAAGGTAAGTATTAGAGTTGGGGCCCACATAAAAATGCTTGAAATTGTTTTCGCAGGTTAAATATAGGATTTATTTTGCAACTCCCTGAAATTTTATGTGGTCCCAGTCGATTTAGGAGACCTGAAAATACGTTGTTTTATCTCCAATTAAATTATTTTAGCCCATATTTGAGTAGAGATGACTTTTAGATCCCCTACAAAAATTGCTCTAAAAGTGGACCAAATGACAATTTGAGTACTAACATGTATTCAACTAGAACGGACAATAAATGAATGTAATCATATATATAAGTTGAATGTGGTTCATGACTTCAGAAGATTGCTCATGTATTAATCTGGGTTACTAAAACTTGAGACAGGTAATTTTAAACCGCATATGTAAAATATTCAATTAATTGATATTATAAAACTTCATTCTATGAAGTAACACCATACAATTTAATCTAGTGTCAAAGTCAAAGACAATTGGTAAAAAATTTTAAATTTGAAAAGATGGGACGACACTCGGGAAGTAAATGTTAATGGGGCTAATTGAGAGCAGGATAAGATTTGAATATGTTAAACTAAAATGTATGTCGAATTTTCAACTGGTATATGAATAACTGTGTGGACCGAGGGACTTGTCAGTCTTGATCGTTTTAAAGGGTGATGCTACCGCATTAACCCCGTTCCTGAAGAAGCATATAACTATATATCTTTTATGTATCTCACTCTTTTAGACCTTTTTGAACAAGAGTATGTTACTAATATGTTTACTTCCATTATAGGAAATGTATTTGGATTCAAAACGTTGTGTACTCTATGTTTGGAAGATTTACGAATCTATGTTATTTATGTTAAAACTTTTCAAGGCCCGCCTCATTTGGTTGCCAACAACATACTTTAATGACCACACAAAGATAAACAATGTTGTATACATAAATCTTACATAATCAAAGCTAAGATGGGACAATATATAAACATAAACTATTTTGTTACGATTGAGAACGATAATTTTGGAATATTATACTTCTTCAAGTTCTTTGACAATTTAAACATAAGTGCATATACATATCGTAGAATTTTATTGAGAGAGATCAAATAGTATAATTTAGAAAACTATTGAACAAGTCCACGCATGTAATATCGATCGAATTGTAATGAGACAGGTAAAATTTAAACAATGACCAGAATACGCTTCACACGCGTAGTGTGTATCGTTTTTCTAGTAATTAATAATTAATAGTTCATTTGAACACTTTTGCAACTCAAACTAAAAATACCCGACTCAAGTTCGAAGCTAGGCCCTCGGATATAACGGTTTTAATCATTGATAGGGTTTATAATAGTTAGTCCATACCTGAACGGCATCAGCAAACGTTCCAATCGTCATGCGCATCGCACATGACCCCAGCCCCTAATTTGAATTTTGGATCTTTTCCGCCCATAAATTTCAATCTTCTCAACATTTTTCTTTTGTCTTTCTTTCTTCTCCTTTCCGATCCATTTCAAATTTTCCTGTACTCCTCTCTCCAATCCATCCATTCAAATTCACTGCTACACTCTTCACACCTCTACTGAGCTAGTTCTTCGATCTTCCTCGTAGGTTCCTGCTTTTGCACACTCTTCTTTCTTTCAATTTGCTCTACATTTTCCTTTTTCTGAATCTGCGAAACCTAATTTTGTTGGATTGGAATTTAATCTCAGGTGGAGGTGCTATGGAACAACCGGATCCCTCTTCTCATGTGAAGGTAGCGGTGCATATCCGGCCTCTGGTCACGCCGGAGCTTCTGCTGGGCTGTACGGATTGCATCACGACTTATCCTACTGAGAAGCAGGTGAGAGACTGTATTGAGTTTGTAAGCTGTTTATTCTAATGGTTTCTTCTGTATGCTTGATTTTTGGGTAAAATTAACATGTGTGGGTGTGATAATATGTTTATGCTTTAATTTGCTGTATGAGTAGGGGCAATTTGTATTCCTGTGCCTCCAGATTTGTCTATGATTATGATATTGTAGGTTTGTTTACAGATTTTGTTGCATGTGTTCGATTTTTAGGTCGAATTAAACTGTAAATGTATCATTGTATTGACGGATTATTATTGTTTAGGTGCAAATTGGCTCGCATGCCTTCACGTTTGACTATGTTTTTGGAAGCAAAGGGTACCCTTCATCGTGCATATTCGATGAATGTGTTGCTCCTCTTGTTGATGCCCTCTTTCATGGATACAATGGCACTGTTCTTGCTTATGGCCAGGTCTAACTTTTAATCTTATTCAGTACTTGAGTTGTTGGATAACTTAATTTTGTTGAGGTTTTCTTGCATCATTGTTGTAAATGTAATGTTCAGTACATTAGCAATTAGCTGATTCCTTTCTCATCTTGATTTGCATGTTTGTTGTAATGTTGCTCTTTTTGGCATAATATGAGCTCCCAATGTATGTTTACACCCAACCTGAATATCTTGCTTTGATGTTCATTGATAGACTGGGTCTGGGAAAACTTATACCATGGGTACAAATTACAATGGAGAGGATCAGAAGGAAGGTGTAATTCCTAAAGTTATAGATACTATATTTTCCAAAATTGAGGCTACGAAGGATTCCACAGAGTTCTTGATTAGAGTATCGTTCATTGAGGTATGAAGTGGAGTAGTTTGACTTCCATATGAAATATATATTGTTTCATATTGAATTTGACTCGGCTATTGTTCTGCTACATCGTTCAGATTTTTAAGGAAGAGGTGTTTGATTTGCTTGATCCACATACAGTTTCAAGAAATGATTCGACGGTTAGAACTACAGGTCTTGCTAGAGCACCTATTCAAATCAGAGAAACTGTGAGTGGGGGAATTACACTTGCTGGAGTGACAGATGCAGAAGTAAGGACAAAAGAAGAGATGGCTTCGTACCTATTTCAAGGTTCCTTGTCCCGTGCTACAGGTAGCACAAACATGAATAGTCAGTCAAGGTATCTTTACATGTTTTGGTTAAGGTCAAATTTGTTCAGTTTTTTGTTTTCGACTTTATACTGTAGGATACATGAAACTGATTCATGCACGAGCTTGTGCATTTATTAACTCCTGGAATGTTTAGAACTTGAGATATTCCCGCACTTTCTCATCTAGATTTTTTTTTCTTTTTCTGTCTCTGTAGTCGTTCCCATGCCATATTTACAATATCAGTAGAACAAAGAAGAATTACTCATTCTTCAACCGGGGAGGATGTCGGTGATGACATTCTTATTGCGAAACTTCACCTGGTAGATCTTGCTGGTTCTGAACGTGCGAAACGAACAGGTGCAGATGGAATGCGTCTGCAGGAAGGTAATGCTTTGAATATTTTTTTGTTTTCATTTATTTTACTTTCCATTTCCTTTTACTTTTTTTGGTTGACTATTCTGCTTTATGCGACACCAGCAGTTGCTCTTTCAGTTTTTCAACTATTTATATTTTATTTTTGAATCATGTTGCACAAGAGCAAAAAATGTTCAATATGACAATAGCTTGTGTTACATGGATATGACCAAAGTAAAGATCATTCTGTTTGTTTGAACTACAACTTTCTCATTTACTCTTTTCAACCAAGACAACATTTCATAATTAGAACATCAAATTAATAATCATCTTTTAATAGATATGTGAATTTTTTTTATGTACTTTGTTCCGTTTTCAGGTATCCACATAAACAAGGGATTGCTATCTCTTGGTAATGTAATCAGTGCTTTAGGAGATGAAAAGAAACGGAAGGAAGGAGGTCATGTTCCGTACCGTGACAGCAAATTGACACGCATATTACAGGTATGGATGCTTTCTCCTTTTGTCATTTAGTTCCCTCCCTTTTCAACATGCAAAGATCTATGCTTGCATTTGTAACTTTCTTATCAATTGATATATGCTTCTTGATCTAATAAAAAACTCTAAATCAATTATAGCATATTGGAGAATAAGAAATAAGACAGATCAATCTCATAGTATACTATACTACTAGAACTGGTTTCTGAATTAATACCTTTCTTTTCTTCAAGATTTCCTCTATATCATTTTTTTTGTTTTCATTCTTGCTCAGGATTCTCTTGGCGGAAATAGCAAAACAATTATGATCGGTATAATTTTATCTCATTATTTTGTGCCACTATATGCACTATTTATTCTGGTTACACAAACATCATGGTTTTGTTTACAGCATGTGTTAGTCCTGCTGACACAAATGCGGAGGAGACATTGAACACACTGAAGTATGCAAACCGTGCTCGTAACATTCAAAACAAAGCAATTGTAAGCCTAGTTTTTTTGTTTTGTTTTGCATATTCCTGGTGTAATTGGATATGCATCTCAAATATAATGCTCGTGTTGCTGACCTTATTTCTATGTTGGAATCTTATATTTCCATTAAATGTGCAGGTAAATCGTGATCCAGTGACTGCTCAGATGCAGAGGATGAGAAGCCAGATAGAGCAGTTACAGGCAGAGTTGCTTTATTACCGTGGAGATTCTAAAGCGCCAGCTGAAGAACTTAAAGTATGCATATCTATAGTTGGTTTATATGAGTGTTGGCTTTTTCCGTTCTGAGCAAGAACGGTGTAATCCATCTTTAATCCCTTTCTGGTCTGCAATTTTATGTATATAAAGTAAGACAGTTTTTGGGGCCGCGCACACACGCTCACACATGTCATGAAGTTGTGTTATGACAATGCGTACAAATTTAGCATGCTTTGGCTGTTTGATGGGGCGTGTCTTGGCATGTTTTGTCATTTCTTGGTTCTGTACATTTATACATTTTTTTTTTTTGCAGATTCTGAAGCACAAAATATCTTTGCTTGAACAAAGTAAAGTTGAATTACAGGAAGAACTTCAGGAATGCCGCACTGGTTATAAGCATCTGACACAGCGTGCTATTGAGGCTCAGGTCAATCTTACATTCGTGTCAACTACTTCATTTAATAATAGACAAGTGGTGAGTTCAATGAAATGCACATTTATTAACATCAAACATTTCTCTCAGGTGGAAAGGGATAGGCTTCTTTTGAAAATTGAATCAATTCAAAATGGAAAACCTTTTGATGAGGTTGACAGTAACGAAAAGGTTCTCATTCATTCCATAAGCTTTATTTTTCGGCAACCATCAAATCTTCCTTTCAGTATTTCTAAAAGAAAACATTTTTGGTGTTCTTCAGGATTTGGATATATTGAAAGGTTATATCACAAAAATTCAAGATCTGGAGACCGAATTACTACGGCTACAGAATTCAAATAGTGCAAGACGTGATATGTATGAAAATGATTTTGTGTCAGAAGATGATGGTATTCACTCAGCAGATCCGTATCTAGTGGATTCAGACATAAATTCTTTGGGAAAAGTTGGTATGTCTATTGAACTTGATATCTACATGTGAAATTGCAGATGTTCCCTGTCCATATTACTTATAACATGTTTAAATAATAAATGGTGATTCTGTTGATATGGTGCAGATGAGGCCGAATATGTGGAGAAAGAGCTCGAACATTCTTCTTTACAAGAAAAGTTTGATCAAGAGCTCAAAGAATTGGAAAAAACACTTGAGCTGAAACAGGTAAAATATATTACTCATGATTCTATAAGTAGACTTTAGCTTCACTCTTTTATATGGGCCATCCCAGCTTATGAAAACTTTGCATCTTAATATTGCGAAAATTGTGAAAGATTTTCTAGACTTTCATAACATGTCATTTAATCTAAATTTAATAATAGGTTTTGAGTCGTGAACCCCCAGGATGTATGTTTTAGAGTCGGAACTGTTGAAATATTATTCTCCATTTTCTTTGGTACATACTCATAATAATTTACTCTACTTTATTGTTGTACTTGTACAGGCTGAAATGAAGCGGTTTACAGGTGGAGACAATTCAGTTGTTAAGCAACATTATGAGAAGAAAGTACATGAGTTGGAACAAGAGAAGATGGCTTTGCAGGTAGAGTTGATAATTATGTTACATTAGTTGAAGTATGTGTCTCTAATACTATTTCTCATCACAGAAAGAAATCGAAGAACTTAGGAAGAACCTTGCCTGCATCGCCAACCATTCAGGTGATAGTGCTCAAAGGGTGAAGGAAGAGTATCTTCAAAAGCTCAATGTCCTCGAGAAACAGGTAAGCATCCCTCTTAAAAATTATCTTCTCTATTCATGTTCTCGTATTGTTATAAACTTCTTTTTTTTGTGCGCAGGTTGCTGACTTGAAGAAGAAACAAGATGCTCAAGCTCAAATGCTAAGACAAAAGCAAAAGAGTGACGAGGCTGCAAAAAGGCTTCAGGATGAGATACACAGGATAAAGTCACACAAGGTGCTATGTTGTGGCATTTGAGTTTTTTGAATTAAATATTGAGAATAAAAACGAATGTTAATTGAGTGGTTAAGCACACAAAAGTCTGGGAGCTTCAGATTACCATAATTTCTGTACTTTATGAAGGTTCAATTGCAACAAAAGATAAAGCAAGAGTCGGAGCAATTTAGGCAGTGGAAAGCATCTCGCGAAAAGGAAGTGCTTCAGGTAACATCATACAATCTATACTGTACACTAGCTTTGCTATATCTGTTCCTAGATTGCTCGAGGTATCTAGTTGTTTCTATCTTGTCATGATCAGAGTCATCAGACAAGCCTCAAAGGCCCCTTTGGACACACACAGATACAAATGATACACAAAAGAGACGCCTACTAAAGAAAACAAGAAACTGATTTGTGTACAGAATTGACAAAATTATTTTCTTGATTTGCTCATGTAGCTGAAAAAAGAGGGAAGACGGAATGAATATGAAATGCATAAGCTGTTGTCACTCAACCAGAGGCAAAAGCAGGTAACTTTGTATTATCCACATGTCCTAAGTATTTACTCATATGGGGCGGTGATTCTTATATCATTATTTTGTTTTCAGGTCTTGCAGCGGAAAACTGAAGAAGCTGCTGCAGCAACAAAACGACTTAAAGAGTTGCTGGATTCTCGTAAATCTTCACGCGAAGTTATTGGTCAGCATAAATAAATATATCTGGTTTTGCACTATGTGCTTTTAATTTATGTTTCAGTTATGTATTTCTATGTATGTGCAGGTTCTGTAAATACTAAAGGCCCAGGAATACAGGTATGTCATGATTTCATCTTATTTTTCAGTTGCTGGTTGAGGTATATGTCTAAATTATGTTATTTTGGTTCTGAAGGCCTTGGTGCAGGCAATTGAGCATGAGCTTGAGGTTACAGTACGTGTACATGAAGTACGCTCGGAATATGAGCGCCAAATGGAAGAGTAAGTGGCCACTCATAAATGAACATAATTATACACACTCTTTTTCGTATTGAGAGTTCCAAATTTTCTATACACAGGCGATCCAAAATGGCTTCAGAAGCTGCAAAGTTGAAGGAGGAGGCATTGGTTGAAAAACAGAACAGGTCTTGACTTACAATCATAATACTGTGTACCTTTGTTACTAATTCTCTTTCCATAAAAACATCTTATAAATAGCAATGTAGCAATGCATTGTTGCTGACATTAATCTAAATTGACATATTCCAAAGTAGTGAATTCCATCAGACGATGTCTCCTGGTGCTAGAAGTTCAAGGATCTATGCTCTTGAGAACATGCTTGCTACGTCTTCCAGTGCTCTTGTTTCAATGGCGTCTCATTTGTCTGAAGCAGAGGAGCGTGAACGGGCATTTAGTGGCAGAGGAAGGTGGAACCAAGTTCGGAGTCTTCCTGAAGCAAAAAATATCATGAATTTTCTCTTTAACCTTGCATCAACCTCCAGGTAACATGAAGTTTTTTAAATTAGTTTCTCTCATATATAGCTAACAATCTGAAGGACTTTATGGTGTTCATGGATGATAAACACCCCACCCCCTTAATCTGACAGGTGCCAGCTAAGAGATAGAGAAGTTGATTGCAGAGAAATGGATTCAATAATTAGAGAATTGAAAAAAAAGATTGTGAATTTGGTTACACAATTAGAGTCCCAAAAGGCAGAATTTGTTCGCCGTGAAAATGCAATGGTAAGTACATTTGGTGCTAATAAGCCCATGGCATAAAGTACTGGTTTCATGTTCGGCCTATGTATCAGTTGATGATGCCTTTTGCATCTCTCATGCGATGACAGACCCTATAGAGTTTTCCCAACTGCTATAATGCTAACTATGAGTTATTGCTTCAGTTAGCAATGCAATATTCGTAACGAGTTATATTATCCCTGTTAGAGGACAAGATACATAGCATGACCAGGATTGTTAAAATTCATAATCTTGACCCATATCATCAAATCATGTGTAATGACATTAGGTGGTTTATTCTGCTCATATATAATCTGACATTGCATTATAGTTCTCTGAGAAACTAACTTATGTATTTTTTCTGTCAGCAGTTATCTGTGGTGAAACAATCGAGCGGCTTGAATGATGACCCGAGAACTTCGTTAAATATCACAGAACGAAGCCGTTATGACTTACGCCCAAAGGTATAGCCTTGTATGGTTGTACCCTCATCAATCTTGTGTTTTTACTAGTTGTCAATTTTCAATGCAGAACTTCAGTGTTTTCTAGTGCTATGGATCAATTGTATCCTACTGTATTAAACTGGAGGGGTATACTTGTAACCTTAATTATGTTGCATCTTCACGCAATATCCACTTCCAGTGACGACACACTTACTTTTCGTCTTTCTGCCTATGGGTTTACTCTTCAGTTGTCACCGTAATTATGTTCAATCATCATGCAATACCACTTCCAGTTGTAACCTTAATTATGGATCTTCTTTTGTCTGTCTACCTAGGGATTTCAAAACTCTATGGTGTTCGATTCGCATGAAGACATGGATTTGTCCCAGGATGATAAGGAAGATATTTTGAGTCAGGATGGCGATGACGCAGACTGGGGAGTAGGTGTTTGTTGCTCATGCAGTAAATATTCTCTCTGCAAAACATCGAGATGTGAATGTCGAGCTGCAAATGGAAGTTGTAGCTTTCAATGTAGTTGTGAAATTACGAAGTGCAGCAATAGGAATGCAGGTTCTGCAAATGACATCCTGCAACCAGAACTTACTGAAGTTGCTGAGAACATGGCTAAGGTAGATGAAAATAAAGGGCCTAACGATCTTGCTTCTCATGCTGCTGAGCTGATTCAAACTGCATTTTCTGTGAAATCCAAGTCCACGAATTCTGTCAGCAGGAAGCCTTTATCGGACATTGGCAACAATTCGGTAAGTGTTGCCTTGTGTTTCAGAGCAATGTGAATTATGTTACTTTCTCCCAGTTGCAACTAATAAAAATGCCATGGCACTTTTATTTTCATAGGCGAGACCCAGTGCTGCACTGGATTCAAAGGGCAGGAAAAAGTGGCGCAAGACCGAGATTCAGCTTGTACCTGCCGTGGAACCTCCGATTCAAACCGATGAAGTTCCTGTACAGCCAAAAGGTAATGGCAACAGCGAAACTTCTACAGTTCCAGCAAAGGTGCCTCGTCCGAAACGCTCAGTTTTGCCAAACAACAATCACCTGAAGGATAAAAACTCGGATCAAGCGACTGAGCCTGCAAGCAAAGAGGGTTTACCTCCATCCCTTGGAAGTGCAAATCAACCCGGGAAAATGGTTCAAGACAAAGAAAATATGGAACTGTAGTGAGAAAGTAATTATTTATTATTCCTCTTGAACTGGTGAGTACTGACATCAGCTAGCTAATCTAGTTCATTCTCCATATTTTATGGAGATATTTAGAATCACCTTTTCTGGTCAAGCTCTCTTGATCTTGTAATTGTTGTTGATTTCATTGTAAGTTCAGATAAAGCCTTTAAAAAATGTTTGCGAATGAGTTGTTGCATTATTGCAGATAAAAGAATTTTATTATCATGGCGTAGGTTCACGCAAGGTTTACGTAAGTCTCAAGTTCCTCTAGGTTTTCCTCAATACTAAAGTGTTGATTCTCAGTCCCTTACTTTTCAGATGCCAAAAAGACCTTCTAGGTTTTAATACATATCATCTAACTTTTATATAAATAATATATATTTTATTTTTTACTAATATTTTTCTAATTTTTCAATTAATATTTTTATGGTGTACATTTGTACTGAATCTTCTAATTTTTAATATATATTATCTAGTTTCTACAACATATTGTTTAATTTTATAAATGATTTAGTTTAGTTTTATTATTAAACAAAAATTTCATTCGATGTAATCTATATTGTCTATTTTTATCATTATATATGTCTAATTTTATATTATATTGTCTAGTTTATAAAAGAATTCTTTAATACATCACTTATATAGCCTTATAATGTTATACTTGAAATTTTTTCTCCAGAATTTCCGGTAATTGGTTTGAACTTCGGTGGTTCCCTTTTATCCCAGTCGCGAATATTAGTGGAATCATCTTCTAGGAGGTCTAGCCAAGTGCCTCTTTTTTCTCTGTGTTGTTTAAAAGATTCATTGACGTCCACTTTCAAATCTTTAAACTGACTCAAAATTTTCCACTTGTATGCTTTTCCTGCAATAGACCAAGTGTTCCATTACAAACCCCTCACAATCGGAGCTCATGACCAAATTTTTATCCGCTGAAGGTTGCAAGAATTCTACAGGAAGTTGGAATGGCTTAGTGACATCATGGTTCAGAACTGCAAGGAATTGTGACTCTGTGACAGGTTTATCACCAGGGTCCGTAGTAGGTAGAGATGCATGGGTCTGCTGAGTAGACGCTATGTCAGAGCTTATGCAAATTCTAATATTAACTCTCACACTACAAAAATAATAAGTAACATCCCAAAATGATTAAATATGATTGATTTAAGTATGTTGATAGTCGCTTTAAAAGAGTAATTTTTAAATGTGTGTAGTTCAAGGGAAGGTGAAAAATTAATGTTTTGCAAATAAATGATTTAAGTATATTTATATTTACAATTGGCACAATTAAAATTAATATCATCCATAAATATTTCCTACACTTTAGTAATATATAAAAAGCTTCCTATTCAAATTAAATACTAAATATAATATTCAAAGTAATGATATAACATAATAGGAGAGAGTGGGAAAATTCAATTTTAATTTTAATATTTACTCAATTTGAGTAGACATTTTTCCTCAATGAGATTCTGAACTTAAAGGAATTTTTCTTCAAATAACCAAATAAAGTCGTCAAGGAAGACACAATTGAAACTCAATTGGATTTCAATTTCAACATTTTCAATACAATTCGTACAAAAACCTTAAAAAGGTCCACCTTCATCTACTTTGGCACGTACGTACGTGAACTCCTTCCATCCATGTTATTGAATTTCCAGCACACTATCAAATTGAGAAACCATCAATAAATTCTTTATACTTTCTTATTTTATTTCATTCATAATTAATAAAATATAAAACATAAAAATATAATAATTATACTGATTTTTATTTTTTTCATCCTCTACAAATAGAGACCGATCATGATTATATTTCGACCATTTCAAATTTTACAATTTTCATACTTTCAATAAAAATATAAATGAAATTTAATACTTTTAAATATTTTTATGATATGTAAAAATGTTTTGGAGAATAAAACCTTATCGATATTCAATTTATCATATTCGAGTTGATTTCTGATAGGGAAAAGACGACTAATATGTTGGGATTTGAATTGATATTCAAGTTCCATTCATCTCTTCTTTGAGGATTGGAGTTGGATAATATGCTCAACTAAAACTATAGCATAGATTGGATTTGAAGTCCTTCTTCGTTGATCTCTATTCTTTGTAAATTTTATGTCCGGTAATGCAGGAAGATGAAATCAACACGGAGGCAATATAACTTAACACACAATAGAACAATACTAGAATACGCTTCACACACGCAGCGTGTGACGTAATTTCTAGTATTTAATAATCAAAATAAATCTACAATTAACTAATTAGATTCTGTTTAGATTTGATTACGTTATAATAGTGAATAAAATAAGATTATGCATGCATCATCAGAATAACCAAACATTATTAAGCCAAGTTATCATTTTTCTAGTTTATTTTGATCTATCTTCAAGCATCTTTTTTCCAATTTTACAAGCATCATTATTTCAATTTTACAAGCATCATTATTTCAATTTTGCAAGCATTTCTATTCCAATTTTCAAATTTTTCTATGAAATTCCAAGCATCTTTCGTCTAAATTTAATTATAAGAATTATTTAACATTATATTACAACCATCATCAATAGGAAACAATCATATTGCAAGAATCACTCAACATTACATTACAAGTATCGTATAATTCAAAGCATCAAATGAGAAACGAATATTATATTAGTACTCCAAGCACCATTTAGCAAGCATCATATTAGTACGGTATGCATAATTTAACATTAAATTATAAGCATCATATAATATAATCATGCAAAACGAAACAAGCATCATACTAATTAGTAAAAAAAATCTGACAATGAAATATGTAAGAACCTAGAAGATTAATTATTTTGATAATGATACTTGTATTAATTAGCATATGCTTGTTTAATTTGTTTCAACTGACATGTGAACATATTTACTTATTAGTTTTCTATAAATATGGGATATATTTTATCAATTTTAGTGTATTTTTATTTCAAATGTACTATATATTATTAATTTGTAGGAAGTTTATCACTAATTTATAAGAATTTTTTTTATGTATCATGAAGTGTGAGAAGTTTTTAAAAGTTACATTAATTTGTAATTATATCTTATAATTTGTGATTTAAAATTTAAATTTATTTCTAAAAATCGTTTTTTCAACCCATATAAATCACCATATAGAATAAATGATAGAAACTGATGGAATCTATAGAAATAAACTAAAAAAATTAAAGATAAGTACTAGTGTCAGATACAACATTGGCAACCACAATAAGGTGATCTTTGTTTCTCACGGGGCGCCAAATCGGGTTTAAAGGCCTAATTTGACTTTACCAATTTCTAAAAGTTTATACAGTTTGTGTTACTGCTAATTGTCGTTTGTTAAGTTTCGAGATGTTGTGTTGGTTGATAATTGTGTTTTGATTTGCCTATACGAGTTGCTATTTGATGATGAGTGGTTTTGTTTCATCGGTTGATAGGAAAAAGGAAACCAGTCGTGAGATGGGAAGTCCTAGAGTAGTACTATGCCAATTGAAAATAGAGGCAATAGGCATTGCTGTTGTAAATAAATTGGAAACACCTTTTTTTTTGGTGGTCATTTTAATTGATAAGTCTAATTTAAAGCAATTAAAATTATTTTCATATTGTTTATAAGAAAAAATATTCTTATATTATTTACAATAAATAATCTTTATCAATATCCCTAGTTAGGTCAAGTATGTTCTATATAGTGTGATCTATACAGCCTTATATATTAAGCATTACCAATTAAGTTCACAGTGAAACTCATAAATAATTTATCGGACAATATTAATATATAAGGACATTTATGAGAATATACAAACTACATGTAATGTAAGACTCTAATGATGGTATGGTCTTTTCATTCACGAATACGCGAATAAGTCTAGAACTTGATTTTATGTATGTTCCAATAACTTACTCATTTCTTTCTCAATCTTGTTAGTTGATCTCGATCATATTCAAACACCATTTCGCCGCATACATCGTAATGGATTGGTCAATGATTAACGATCAACCTAATGAGATGTAAAATATTCTCTCCAATGTATCTTGCGAGGAATGAATCATATCTTGGTTCAACTACTAATTCCATGTGCTCTGTGGTGTACCCAACACATGCCGTATATACCCCATTAGGAGTGCAAGCATTGATCATGGTCAAAGTACACGACTTCACACATGTAGTCAGTATTGACCTCAAGTTAAAAGGACTAAAACATCACCTTGCACACCGATACTTCCATAAACATGAATAGAGTTAACCAAATGGTTTCTCGGCGTGTACCAACACCATCTAAGATGTTCATACATCCATCATGAATGACCAAATCATTCGTAGTCGTGAGAGCTACTACATTATCCAAGAATATGATGCATATCATATGTCAATCTCTAACGTGTCATTAATATTCCAAATTTAATGACACTCGGTTAGGACGATTTTATGACTTACGTTATGACTTCCAAGTTCTCACACACTTGGTGATAATGTGTAGTCTAAGAAACATCTTATCGAATTATTCAACCAACAAAATAATCAATTCAATAAATGTAATATTAATATTATCTCTAATAATAAATTGAATGTGATTAAATAACGTCCCTGTAAAAGGTTGTCTATAAGATATACATACTTTCACCGATTGCATTCGTTTCTTTTTTTAACAAGATGGAGGATGAGGGAGGAGAAAGAAAGAGAAGAAAAAGGAATGAGGTATAATCCAAAATATTTTTTTCTTGGAGTTTAATTTTAGCTTATAATATTATTAGATATTATTTTATAATTAAACATATTATACAGATTATTTTAGGGTTAAATGTGTAGTAAATTGTAATTAATTTAGATTGACTTTATTTTTAAATTAATTAGTTTATAGTCAATGAACACCACGTTTAAGGTTTATTTGTAATTATTTATTTAAAAGTGACTAAATAAGTAGTAGCAGACCAGAAATTAAGTAATTTTTGCATCTAGCTGATTCATAAAATTTTACGAAATTTTATTAATTTTGAATTTTTATTTTTCAAAATTATTTACTATTTAAAACCAAACTTATAATATTTTAAATTTTTATTTCATATTTACTGAAAATTTATATATAAATAAGATTTTCCTATAAATAGTTTCTTGGTGAGTCCAAAAGACTTTTCCGTCCAAATTAAAATAAGCTAACTTAACTAATTTACCTACTACTAAATTTGTTCTTCTGTTCGACCAGAATAACTTAATAACTTGATATCCCATGGCAGATGAAGTACAGTTTTTATTAATTGAAGAGGTAAAACCACTAAACTTGCAATGCAGTTACAAAATGTAACAATTATCTTCATCACTGTTTCAATTTCAGATTTAGTGGTCAAAATACTCAAAACTCAAGCTCTGAAATTTCAGAATAAATTAAGCATGTCTTCTTGCAAATGGAATTTGATCATAAAATCTACACTAGAAAATTACAACAAATAAAATATGCTGCTGCTATGATTTCACTTTTGCTTTGGAGCTGAGCTACATCTTCGGAGATCTTTTATGTCAAAAAGTCCATCTGTCAACACTGAGTATCATCACAAGCAGGAGCTTCTCCTTCTCAGTTCAGGTCCAACTTAGTGAGCCAGTACTCCATTTGACTAGATACACATTCTGAGCCCGTAGAACCATATGAGCTGAAATTTTTTATTGAATTCTCGACTCCAAGATACCCATAAACTTCCTCATCAAATGATGGACTTATACTCCGTAGCTCCTCAAGACTCAAATCCTTAAGCTCGGAATTTCTGGATACACACAAGGCAACTGACCTTCCAACTATATCATGAGAAGTTCTAAATGGTACTCCCTGCATGGTTATACACATAACATCATAAGCAAGAAATTGGAAAACAAAAATTGTGAAAATGCTGAATTTTACAGAAATGGGGATCTCTTACGCATCACTAGTGATTCATAAGAAAGGGAATTAATGAATGCTCTTTCTTTTTATATTGTGCCAAGCATAACTTTAAACTCTAAAGTAATTCCATTATTGTCAAAAGCACATAAATCAAATAAGGCATAATAAGTGAACAGTTCATATTATGCAAGTACTTATTAAATATTGCACACTTTGAAGTTTGAATCGTCAAAAGTAGATAAGCCAAAGATGTGCTGGTTATAAGTTACAACCAAAGAGATGTTAAATACCTTTTTGACGAGGTAGTCTGCAAGCGTTGTGGCATCTAGATGTCCAGCTGGTAGAGCTTTCTGAATTCTCTCTTTGTTAAAGGTAATGTTTTGTGCAAACTCTGCTGACACTTCAAGCATTCCCACTATTGTTTTGACGCTATCGAATACTGGTTCCTTGTCCTCCTGTGAGTGATTGTTGACAGTGAGTTTACAGAAAGGAGATGTCTTACACATGAAATTGCAAAAAGGGATAACAGAAACAGTCCCTAACAAAAACTGGCAGTGTACTATGAAAAGCATAATGCTGAAATAAAGATAGTGCTTGCAAAGTGTAAGCTCAGGCCCAAGTATTACTTTATTGATATTGGTAGTCAAGACATACTAACCTGCAAATCTCGGTTATATGCATGAGGGAGACCCTTGCACAATACAAGTAGTGAGACGAGGTCACCAATAACTCTGGCGGATTTCCCTCGTACAAGTTCCATGGGATCTGGATTTTTCTTTTGGGGCATTATACTGCTACCAGTTGACACTGAGTCACTAGGAGTTATAAATCCAAACTCCTCTGACGCCCATAATACCCATTCTTCACCAAGCCGAGATAGATGGATGGCTGTGATGGAATTTGCAGAAAGGAACTCCAAAATAAAATCCCGATCAGAAACTGCATCAATGCTGTTACAAAAAAAATGTGTTCCAATTACATAAGAAAGGAAAGGGTTGTTTAGTAAACAAGGTTCAATCTAAATGAGCTCATAATCTAATCCCAGAGGCCAGAGCTAAGCATACACAAGAAAAGCAAAAGGACATGTGTAAAATATTTTAAAATATCGAATGGAGAAAAGTAAAATTGTAGTAACAATTATGTTCAACCACAATGTATACAAATTACATGTAAGACCAATTCTTGTGTAAGATAAATCCATGGATGAGTACGGAGTTATTGTCACTTTTCAGTACACTAGAAAGAGCCCATTCAGTATTCAATAAACGAAGATTTTGTCCCCAAAACCAAAGAATACTAGAGGGCTAAAACAACCAAAATTAAAAAAGAAAAGAAAAAAGAAAAAAGACCTTCAGTTTATCTCACTCATCCTCTACAGACATGTGAATTAGTATGGACCATAAAAACTCAGATTCTACCTGTTTCTCATTGGGGCCATGAATCCTAGAGCCTCAGAAGTCATGAACCTGTCAATGGGCAAACCAGTACCAGCTAATGCACATGCACCCAAAGGGCAGAAATTCATTCTGGCACGGCAGTCCAGCAGTCGGCTAGCATCACGATCAAGCTACAATACAATTCTCTGACTAGTGAGACTCAATGTATGACATAAATATAATAAAGCGGAAGAAGTAGTTCATGCTCATGATAGAAGAAAATTATTGGAATTAAAAGTTACATGTCACAAGGAAAATATTTAAAAGGTAGCGCAAACAAGTACTTAAGATTCCTTTCTGTCCCAGTGACCAATTTCATATGCATGTAGGTAGGCTATGGCAGCTTAGGAAAGGAAAGAGAAAACTCTGTGGACATGAAAAATATGCCACAGTCAGCAAATGTGAATTGCAGAGCTCATGATCTATGAAAAGTACATGGGTATGCCCCAAGGCTGTGAAGTCTCTTTGAACTGCAATATATGTCAACTTTTTTTAAACAAAAGTCACAATCAGCAGAGGAAGAGAAAGTCAGCCGTGCTTTTTACCGCTATACATACATCTCAGCTGCCAGTGAATTTGCTTTAAGGGTGCATCAAAGACTCACTTTTATGATAATGTACGCTAACTTTAGCGGTACTTCTCATCCATATGCTAGTAGATTATTTTGTATGTGAAGTTGTTCTGACCTGAGACGAACAGGATCAAACCTTATTTTGACAAAAACCATGGGGACTACGCACACACAGACTTATGTGGACGTGCATATTAGACCATTAAGAGTAATATATGAACATCAAGTCAAAGATGTTCAACGGATGTCTACACTACACATGCCACAAAGTATACTTATCATGAAAAGCATAAGAACACAAGCCGAATAATTGAACATGTGGCATAGGATGCAGAAATCAACTAACCTGCTCGACATAAGCTAGTAGAAGATGTTGGAGCAAAACAGGTTGGGCCCTTTGCAAATGAGTATAACCAGGAACAATTAGACCCTCATTTTTCAACGCCAGCTTCACCATCGCAACCTGAAGTGTTGCAAAAACTTTGTCTGTATTAGACGGATGAATTAGTTGGACAGACAATCATCAAAAGTTCAATTGCAAATTAAATTTCTGATCATATGGTAGTAGCAATATGCAATTGAAGAGTACAATTGCACAGAAGGATGAAAGTTTTGCACATATATCATGTGATCCACACAAAGAGCAACATTATAAAATTAGCTGATAATTGGGCTGACAGAGGCAGCAAGAAAACTGGAGAAAACAGACTGAACCTGAAACTGAGTAATCCGTTTAACAATAGCATCAATGGCATCTCGACACCACAAACGAAAATCAGTACAAACTTGATCATTTCTACTACGGGCAGTATGCAGCTTCTTGGCAGGCTCACCAACCAAATCAGTAAGTGCAGCTTCAATGTTCATGTGAACATCCTCTCTATCTGTCCTCCACACAAACTCACCTCTTTCAATCTGCCTCTCAATTTCATCAAGACCTTTTATAATGATATCTCTGTCGTCATCTGTGATGAGTCCCTAAAACAACAATAACAAATCATATAAGAACGAACAAGCAATAAATTAGTTAAACAATCAAACGGAATATACACTTAACCACTACAAAATACACCGGCATTAAAACTAGGATAATGTAGTTAGCAATACATCGTACATACAATGCACGTATAACCAAGCCGTGTAAAACTTAACTAGCAACCTCTTAATTAATAATCAATCAGACTAAGCATATCCTTAACCATTGCAAAATACAAATAGGCATTACCAATACGATTACTAGATAAATTAGGTTTCCAATACATACAATGCACATATAATCAAGCCGTGTAAAACAAAACTAGCAACCTCTTAGTTAATCAATCAGAACTAATAAGTATATCCTTATTCCTTAACCATTACAATACACAAATACTAGGCATTAACAATACGATTACCAGAGGAATGAAGATTGCAATACATACAATGCATATTAACCAACACAGCCACATAAAACTAAATAGCAACCAAATTCAATCATCCAAAATGCGCATCCATCAGCAAACGCCAATTCAAATCCCCTAAAACTACATTGAGGAATTTTCAGTAGCTAGGACACAAAATCAATCACCTGATGAGCAAGCATGGAGGCATGAGCACGGCTGCCCATGATGTCATGCTTGTAGAGCGACTTATCGAACGAGATCGACTCTGTAAACTTCTCTACGGCGTCAGTTACGGTCTCCTCGAACCGTCCTCCCCAAAGCTTCTGCTCCTTCATCTGCACGGCGGCGGCGAGTGTGGCGGACCGGTGGTTGTGACGGCGGTGTTTTTGGAGAGAGATTAGCGAGTTAGGGCTTTGGAAAGTAGTAGGATGAAAAGGTTTCTGAAGTGAACTCGAGAATGGCAGAGTGTCGACCAGAAATGATTCCATTCGATTTCGACGGCGGCTATTCTCTGAGCTTTTTTCTGCACTCAAAGAATGTGTTGTTAGCTTTATGTGGAAATTACATAAATTACCCCCAGGTTAATGGCTGTTAACTTATGTCAAACAGGTTTGAGAAAAAGTGAAATACAAACTGATAGTGACGAATTAGTAACGAATTAGTAAAGAAGGGATTGCTACTAAAGTTCTGTCGAATTTGGTAAGGGGGAAGATACAAATGTACTACTTACGATGTGACTCACTTTCTGTTATTACATTGTTTAGTAAAATTTATTTCATTAAATTATTACAATCTTAATATTGAATATACAATTTTAATCTTAAAGTACAATGAACACTTCTAAACTTTATCTTTTTTATTGTCACATATCAAGTTTTCATCTACAATTTTTCTTATTTTAAATTTTAAATTTATCCGTATTAAAATGTTTATAACTTGAAAAATAAAAATATAAAAAATAAATAAAAATCACTAACAATTTTATATTTCGAGATTTATAAATATAGAGCACTCTTGACTATGTTTGAATTATTTTTTCGAGATCTATAAAAATCACTAACGATTTTATTTATACCTTAATAAATTGTAAGATGAGATTTAAAAGTGCAATTTTATTATACTGTGTCAATAATTAAACGAGTAGCATGATATGATAATCATATAGGGTAAGAGGGTTAGGCATCAGACGCAAATACCGGGTGATGGGTACAGTTACCGGGCATTACTTACGGATACTGGACATCAAACACGAGTACCGCGCATTGAATACGAGTGAAGTACATCGGGTACGGATACCGGACAATGAGTACGGTTAGCGGACATTGCTTACGAATACTGAACATCAAACACGGGTGACATGCATCTGGTACGGATATATACCGGGCATCGAACACGAGTATCGAGCATCGAATTCGAATACCGGACTTGACATCGGACACATGTACCGGGCAATAGTTACGGTTAATGGGCATTGTTTACGGATACCGGACATCAAACACAGGTACCGTACATCGGACACGGAGAACGGGCATCGAATACGTATACCGAACATCAAACATGAGTATCGAGCATCGAATTCGGGTACCGGGTATTTTTTTTAATATAAATGATTACATATTCAAAATATTTATAAGAGTGTTTACAAGTTAAAATTAGTAACATTTATTTTTAGAATTATTTTACAATTTATTAAGATTCGAATAAAGTTGTTAGTAGCTTTTATACATACAAAATAATAATTAAAATATAGTTGAGAGTGATTTCTATTTATAGATCTCGAAAAGATAAAATTGTTTGTGATTTTTATTTATTTTTTACATTTTTATTTTTCAAGTTATAAACATTTTAGTGTGGACAAAACTAAAATTTAAAAAAAATGATGGATGAGAATGTGATATGTGTCAATAAGAAGGAAAGGGATTTGAGGTGTTTATTGTACTTAAGGGGTAAATATGTATATTCAACACTAAAACTGTAGTAATTTGATGAAACAAATTTTACTTAAAAAAAAATATAAGCAAGTGAGTCATATTATACTATATGGTAGCTCTCCCGTGGCAGTTCACGTAATCCACCCAAAATGCTCAAATGCACTTCTTTTAAAGTTGTACTTTATGATGAGTTGATGACCAGTTTCTTCAGATATTTAAAGGATGACATAGTAGGTCTTTATTTAAAATTTAACTTTCAACTTGATTAATAGTAATAATTTTTCCTTAAATTTCAGTCAATTGATCAATTAACACTATAAGAGAAACTCTTCTGAAAGTCCGAAAAGTCATGAGAGTCATATACAAAACGATTCAACCGCATGAAAAGTCATGAGAGTCATATACAAAACGATTCAACCGCATAATTAATATATAATGATACACAATTTATAAATACAAAATAAATTACAATTTACATATAACACCGCACAATTAATATACAATATTTGAAAAATCTCAGAATCATAAAAATTTAAACTCTTTTAAGTTTTTGTATAACATTAAATGGGCCATGTATGTCCAGGAATTAATGGACCTGGTCACCTGGGTAATTGGCCCAAATGATCTAAGATCACATTAACTCAAACTAGTCCTTCTTTAAACGTGATTTTAATTTGAAAGTGTTTTAAAAGTATGATTGTGCTTAAACAAACAAACAAAACAAAACATTGCCTCAGAGTTGAAAGACACACGTCCTTAATGAATGGAAGATTACTTCGCGAGTTTCGCGTAGGCCTTTATGTAAAGTCTAGGCCACTTTTCTCAACAAAGTCTTAAACTATATCCCTATTATAGCAATCTGCCACTTTCATGTTAACGTAAACAATGCCTGTACCTTTCTACCATTCATATGGTCATTACAACCCACAAGCATTTATATGCAAAACAAACAAATTTTGGAGCTCATTTTGGCCTCTAATGGACCAAACATAGCAGGTCGTAATAAGGTGCATTTTATTCTTTTTGCAGTGTTCTATACCATTCCTTCTTTTTTTTTCTTTTCACTTTGGTTGTTTAGGGTATCAACACATTGGGAAATTGATACTCTAATTATTTCTCCGGCCTTTGTTTTCAGGGAGCATGCATAAGGTTAATATGAGTCAAGAGGTAAGAGTTCGAACTTCTTTAAATACGATCTGGAATATTTAATTTAGTTTATCTAAATTTTAGTAGAACTTGTATGTAAATTTGGCCCTATATCGTTGCTCTACTATGCTATTTGCCCCTTCTTCTTGAAATTCAATTTAAAATTTTTCGATATTTTCTGCACAGTTAGTGGTCAGCTTGGGGGAGGTGAATCTCAGTTTTGAGTCCCAAACCAACATTCTGTAGATTTTGTAAAGCAGTACCAAAGTTAGAAGAAACATACTTCAAAATTAACCCTTCATAAGGGTGAGTCTCAACAGATTATTCAGCTACTCGTCACCTTATAATATATCAATCAATCATCTAATCATTTTGGTAAATGGGTGCGACCGTATTTGAGCGGTTAAGTTAACATAAATTTCCCTTAATCTATATGCATGGTGAAAAAAAAATACAAGGGAAAACATACTTGCATGCCATTACGCCAAGAGAACAGATGTAACAAAAATATTAAAATCGGATATCACATGGATCTCTTACGACGTGGAATCCTTATTGATGAATCGCCAACTAGCTAGGTCCCGATTAATTATTTATTCCCACGACTCAAGATTATTTCTCAAATTTCTCCAATTGCCAAATGCAATTCGAGAATTATGCATCATCATCATCATCTACATCCATAGCAATAGATCTTTGATTTGGTGATCCAGAATTAGAGATACAACGTACACACATAATTTATCATGTTGCAGAGAGCTGCAAAGAATGCATATTCATGGTGGTGGGCTAGCCACATCCGGACCAAACAGTCCAAATGGCTCGACCAAAACCTACAAGGTACCTACATTGATCTTCCTCATCTATTTTGTAACCTGCAGATGGAGTTTGGTTGTTTCATTATTCTATTTACGGTCGAACAAGATTTTGATTCTGATGTCGTTTATATGATTCACAAGATTTTGATTAGTGTCATTTGGTGTGTGTATATATATGAGTTTAGATGTTGTTGCTGTGGTGTTTGTCTAGAGTCTAGACTGCTCCTGTTAGTTTCTACTTCAAGAAGATCAGCTAGCTAAAATAGGCAAAGCTTTGGTAATTCAGAACATTTGTGCAAATTATGGTAAAGTAGACCATGTCTTGAGAGATTTATATGTTTGTCAAATTGCATTCCCTATCAAATATTATATATACTCCCTCCATCCCTGAACAACTGACACTTTTGATGCACGAAGATGAAGATGCGGTGTTTGTAAATGATAGTGGATCTGCCAAAAAAGTTAAATGTGACAATTGTATTGAGCGTATATAAATGAAATGTGTGACATTTGTTCTGATACACATAAATTGTTCGGATATGACACGGATACTAAGGTATTTGTAGATGTATAAATGGAATGAGTGGCATTTGGTTTGGGGCACATGAAGTAATAGATAAACTAAGATTGAGATGCCTAAAACGTAGAGTTGAAGTTCTCTCAAAAGGAAATGAAATTGAACGTAGTTATCTGCATGAATCTATGAATGTGGAACAGCTTAGACATTGAAATGTATAATAGGTGCAAGAACTGGTTAGAACATAGAACCAGCCAGTGCTCAGATATTAGTGTATATGGAAATGTTCTTGCTGAAATTAGTATGGGATCACTGTTGAAGGGATTATATATTAGAGGACTTGAACTGGGATTATGAACAGAACTACTTTTTCAATCTAGCTTCAAGTTATTGAAAATCAGGGATTAGGTTGATAGAAGATGGAATGCAGAAACTGGTCTAAACAAGCTTCTTGCTTTTGTTCTCTCATTACAAATGCTACTGCTAGTTTTGAACTTTCATTGTTGCTCAGAACTTTCTGTGAACATTGGATGACTGGTTGGTTAGTATATAACACAGTTCTGGTTACAGATATGGAGGAGAAAGTTGAATACATACTCAAAATAATTGATGAAGATGGCGACACTTTTGCTCAGAGAGCAGAAATGTATTACCGGAAAAGGCCAGAGCTCATGAATTTCGTGGAAGACTCTTTTCGGTGCTACAGAGCTTTAGCGGAGAGATATGATCATTTATCACGAGAGCTACAGAGTGCCAACCGCACAATTGCATCTGTTTTCCCCGAAAGAGTTCAGCTAGATATGGATGATGAAGATGAGGGGAACTTTCAACCAAAGGCTTCACGTCCACCTGGATTTGGTCGCAAGACTCGCGCCTCTGAGGCTCCTGGTGTACCACTTGCTCCAAATATAAATACAGTGAAACTTCACTCATTTGGGAATCAGAGTTCGAAAAAGTTACCAACTAGATTAATGTCTAAAAAGGGATTGATTAAAATAAATACAGATGATGTTGCACCAGCTCCAAGCTCGGGGTTAACGAAATCCAAGGCACTGGAGGAGATTGATAGAGTTCAGAAGGAAATTTTGGGGTTACAGACTGAGGGAGAATTTGTGAAGAGCTCTTATGAGCGTGGAATCGAGAAGTACCAGGATATTGAAAACCAGGTTACTGAAAAGCAAGCCAAAGTTGATCGTTTACAAGATGAGTTTGGTGCCGGGACAGTCATTGAAGATGATGAAGCTCGGATGTTGATGACAAATTCAGCTTTAAAGTCGTGTCAGGAAGCTTTATCTCACTTGCAGGAGACACAGAAGCAGACGACGCTAGAGGCCAGAGAAGAGCATCAGAGGTTACAAGAAACAAGAGAAAAGATGGAGACTCTGAGGGAAAAATTTGGTTGCAGCGAGCCACTGGGGAATGAATTAGAAAAAAGGGACGTCGGTGAAGAAGCCGGTGAAATAGATGTGGAATCCTTGCGTTCAAAGATCAAAGAGCGATTGGGATTTGATTCAGGCGCTACTCTAACCATGACGGAAATGGCGGATAAGGTTGATGACCTGGTGGATAATATTATCAACCTGGAAACTGCAGTATGCTCCAAAAATGCAAACTTGGAGAGGCTAAGGTCGGCAACAAATGAGCTTCAGGATCATCTTCAGAGCTTAGAGCACAACAGCGAAGGTTCTGACAACTTGAGCAGCCACAAGATAAGGGAACTGGGAGAGAAATTTCGAGAAGTTCAAAGTCTTGATCTGCGTGTTCAAACCTCTAATAAGGACCTCCAAGTTCAAGTTGAGGAAGCAGGTATTAAGCTCGAGGAAGTCTCTGAGAAATTGCCAACCGTAAAGGCTGACGAAGAGCTGAATTTGAGTTCCAATCAGAATTACTCCAATGCCGTAAGAGAGACATCGCCTGGTAGAAATATCAAGTCAGGGGACCGTGTAGGAATATTTGATATTTTTCTCCACCTGAGAGGCAAGAAAGAACCTGACACGTCCAGTCAATCTGAAACAAAAGACCAAGCAGTGTCCGTCCAAACCCCGTCAACCAACCCTTTTTCTGATGATTCGTTAGAAGTCAGTGAAGCAGGAGGGTTTCCAGAAAGCAGTCAAGAACTCGGTATCTTAGAACCACATGGAGAGAACGAGGGAGATCCTAGCATTGATTCAGGAAAAGAGCAGGAATATAAACATGTTTCTCTGGAAAATAGTTATTTTCCTGGAACTAATAGCAACGACCATTCACAAGCTGCTACAAATGTAATGATGGAAAGCGAAAACAAAGCTGATGCCCATCTTTCAGTGGTTCCAGAAGATACAAAGCCATTTGATGAATCATTTCAGTTGAAGTCTGATGGTAATGACAGTTCCAATGGTCAAGTAACACCAAGGATCAGTAAAGATATGATGGTTCCTGGCGATGCTTATGCTGAAGAAGACCAGAACCATGAATTTTCTGATCATCTACCAGAGAGCTTTGATGATGATGGCAACATACCAAAGAAGAATGTTCTTCCCAATCAAGGTACTTTTGTATGTTCTGGAAATTTTATGTCATAAACGCACAAGGTGAACCCCGACAACATAGAGGTTAGAATTGTAACACTACAATAAAACAATTTCCGGTTTTTCTGCAGAGGAAGGGCACAACATGGAGAGGCATGGGGTACATGATACAGTGGTGGATGAGGATGAGCCAGACTGGAAGCAGCTGTTTCTAAGTGATTTGGATGACAAAGACAAGATTCTGCTTCAAGAATATACAAAGCTTCTGAAAAACTACAAGGAGGTCAAGAGAAAGCTCAGTGAAGTTGAGAAGAAAAGGCGAGCTAACCTTTTCCAATCTGCTGTACAGATAAAAGTCTTGGCACGCGCTAATTCCTCAAACAAGGCAGAGATTCAGTCGTTGAAAAGTAAACTGGAGTTGCTACAAGAGAATCACGATGTGACTGACGGTTCAAGCATTTCTGTCATGCATCAAGATGCGATTAAGAGTTCAAGTTTTTCCTTCGCAACTCATGAAACTAACCATTCGTCCGGTCCTGCCAGGGATGTCATTTTTCAAGGATCAATGGACTTTCAGAATGTTTTAGCATTAGATCAGAGGGCAGTGCCAGATACAATTGACAAGATGGTTCTCGATCTGAGAGATGCAGAAGAAGGGCCTGCATCTCACAAACAGGAGAACATCAGTTTAGAAGAAAATGAAATTCTACAAATGTTACATATCAACGAAGCTCTTCCGCTTTCCAGTTTAGAAGATAAAATTAGAACAGAAATAGATGACATACTGGAAGAGAATATAGAATTTTGGCTAAGGTTCAGCACGTCGTTTCATCAGATACAAAAATTTCATACTTCAGTCGAGGATTTGAAGACTGAGGCAGCCAGAATAAAGGAAAAGAATAAGCAAGAGAATCCAGGTAATCATCTACAATGAATTTGCATCCGTTTTCCTTTCATTTGAATATGCCAATTGGAATCTTTTCAAAAATTTCACTGGAAAGACTTTTAAGTGTCAGTCAATCCCTGCAGGTAACAAGAATCATAGCGTGCATTCGGAAATTCGCCCAATATACAGGCACCTAAGGGAAATACAAACTGAGCTCGGTCTTTTACTGGAGCAGAATGGAGTACTGAAGGATGACCTGCAGAACAGATTATCATCTCTGTCGAATCTACAGGAAGAGATAACCAGATTGTCAAATGCAGGACAGGGAGACGATAAGGGCGGACTGCACGAGTATCAGGCAGCAAAGTTCCAGGGTGAAATAATGAACATGAAGCAGGAAAATAATAAAGTTGCAGCGGAGTTGGAACTGGGGCTTAAGAAGGTGGAACAGCTTCAGTCTGAGATTCGATTGACATTAGCTCAACTGGATGAGGAACTCGGAATTACAAGGGGTAGTGGGCATAGACACAGGTCCAGAATCCCTTTGAGATCCTTCTTGTTTGGGGTAAAGTTGAAGAAACAGAAGCCATCGTCATTCTTTGCATGTATGAACCCAGCACTTCAGAGACAGGACAGTGATTTTATTGCACCAGCAAAGACGTGATACTCCTTCAGGCTGCAATTTTGGAACTTTTTCTCCTGCAGGAAGAGATTTTTTTCCTGCTGTGAGTACATCTATTAGTTCTGTGTCATTCACGGAGCAAGATGCTCCAGTGAGAAGGTTGTATGGATGATTCATCTGCAGCAGGTACTTCATGCCTCAAATGATTATGGAGGAAAGCAAGGGAAACCGAGTTCATATATGAAGCTCGAGGACGGAATAGGGTCAACACAACCTTATACCTGGATTCAAGTCTTTACATGTCTTCCTTAGAAAAACTTCAGTTTACCTAATACTCCTCTAGAATCCATATTTAGGCTGAACGCGCATATTCATCAAGATTCATGTGTAGCTCTTCTAGATTCATGTGTAATTCATCTTGCAACAAGGTAAATTGTAAATCCGTTGCTCCATCTTCAACTAAATAAACCAATACATATCTTACAATTGACTCACAATAATGCATAGAGCCTTTGAATAACTATTATAAAAAAGCCAGCCAGGTCTTACAAGAAGTTTTCAGTTCTCCAATGTCACTAACCAGCATCAAATTATTCTATAACATGTCTTAAAGACATTCGCCATTTGAAAGAAAATAAAAGAAGAAAAGTGAATTGACTAAACTATGTATCTAATAATAGTATAGAACAAAATATCTGACAGAACAGAAAGGTCCTGAATGGGACCTGATCTGTCATTGGAATAAGATGTTCAGATGTTGGAATAATTAGGAACTACTTGAACACAGCTTCAAGAAGTTAACCAAGAACGAATCACCAGACATCTCTCAGATATCGACCGTCCATCTGTAGTTTCTTGACAAATGCCTCTGCCTTTGATGAATCCATATTTTCCTGATGTAGAGACCAAAATGCTGTGTAAATATCAAGAACGTCATAATAAAGATATATGATTACGAAATATTGTGAATATTTCCACCAAAACTTGTCAGCAGTGAGCATAGCATCTGTAATGGTGACCTGAACTTTATTTTTCAAATCTAAAATGGCTCCTGCATTATTTGACTGTTGTTACTTTGTTTGCAAACAATTTTGCCAAACTTTAGTCCCCAACCCCACACACGCACACCCAAAAAGTAAAAGTAACTTGGGTGTTTGTGAAGATAGCTAAGGTAGTTGAAGCTGGAGGCGAACGCTATTTGATTTAAAACCAGCTTCTATCTTTTCATATCTAAATTAGGCACCCTCAGAAACTACCTTCATGGTTTCCCCATTTTTTAACACTTCTTGCTAACACACTACAATAACTCACCTATTCTTGCTTTCTGCGAGCCCGAATACTTTAGACGCTCCCGACTAATAACGACACCCCCCAAATAGATGTAACCAGTAACAATATACAAATTCATGTGCCAAAAAAAGCAAGATAGATTCTTCATTATGCTTGTGAAAAGTGGTAAGTTACATATAGTGTTCTGAAAGTACAAATCAGAATTTAGATATTCATATGAACAGAGAGAAATAGAACCTGCTCTTGGACAATGGTGTGCAAGGTGCGATGAACATCTCTTGCCATGCCCTTTGCATCCCCACATACATAAAGATATGCCTCCTGGGAAATTAAACTCCATATTTGTGCAGCCTGACAAACAAAAACATATGGCTTAATAGTCTGTGTTTCCAGATCTATATACTCTTACTGGCACCATCCCTTTTTTACTTTCTATGTTATGTACTCTCTATAATCACGCTTTGTTTAGGTGCTTTAAATTGTCACTGGACACTGAGGTAATGCTAACAGTCCATACACATGCCTTGCAGCTACATGAAAATTTCTACTTATTTCAATCTTCTGGTTCCTCTTTGAGACTTTGATACTGTCCAGGAATGGCATATAAAAGGAATACTTGTTCATTAGGTAGTACTAATTCCACGACTGGAGCTATACACACTGCTAAGTGAAATCTCTCATCTCCCTAATTGCAAATATAATATGCATACATTTCCTTGATAATTAATTACATAGAACTATAGAACCGTATCAATATTCATTAGTCATTGCTCCTGCAATTTAAGGTACCCATCTGTAAACATTTCAGATATGAACCGACCAGATGCAGACCTTTTCCATCATTTTATGCTGAACATACTCCTTTTGAGCCCCCTCTCTTGAGAATGCGACAACCAGCTCCGATATTGCGCCATGATCCGCAAAATCATTTAGCTCCTCTTCATAAATAAAATCCTAAGTGGATCAACAACGGAAGAATGTTATAACTTTATCAGTTTCAATCGACGGGGTGAACTGAGTTGAGAACAAGAATCTTACCATTTGACGGTTCCTACAGCCAAAAAATAGAATAGCAGGACCAAGTTGAGCACCTTCATTTTTTAGAGCCAATCTTTCCTGCAAACTGAATTTATTACAAAAGCTTCTGTGTGACGGACAAAAGACAAATCACAAATTTTAAATTCATAGTACCTGTAGAAATCCTCTGAAAGGTGCCAGACCAGTTCCTGGTCCCACCATGATGATCGGAGTAGAAGGATCAGCAGGCAATTTGAAGTTAGATGGTCTGATAAAAATAGGAGCCCAACTACAGTCTTTGCTTCTTTCAAGAGGAATTGCATTCTGGTCATATGTACACAGGTTCGTGAATCATGATTTATTATAATTCAACAATACTATTTATCTAGGAAAAATACAGGAAACGAAAATATGAGAAATTTTAAATAAAAGGTGTGCATTGTCATCAGTCTAATTACTGAAGGAAGACAGTACGTCTCATGAAATTTCCAGAAACTGAAGTCGACGTTTAACTGTAATCAGAATGTTTCTCGAGGGAACAAGGGAAGATATAGAATCACAAAAGGATCGCATGACTGTGCTGAACTTTGGAACGTCAAGAGTCGACAACAAAAAAGTGCCTCATGACCCTCATCTAGACATCTACAGATGAAGAAAATTTTCCTAAATCCTGGAAATGGGCCAGCTTCTTACAGGGCAAATTAAAATTTTAGACATACAAGTATAATTTATAAAATATCTCATATATTTTCATACCTGCATCCACGTCGAACACACTCCTCTGTGAATTCGTCCTGTTGGACTCGGACCATAGACAACAGCACATGTTACATGAACATGGGTAGGGGCGTATCTGCATAAATCGCAAATCAAAGTCAACACACTCCAAAAGATAAACATGATTGGAATTAAGTGTGGCATCATGCCATGTCCCCATTCAACTTTTGGAAAATATAGGAGGAACAGTAAAACACTAACCTGGAGGATGAAGAAATAGAATAGTAGCGAGGTTGCAATCGTGGAGCAACTGCTGCAAAAAAAACACCAAGAGGAGGTTTTGAGGACGGAAATTCAGCCAACACCTCGAGGAGACTTCTCTGACTGCCCATAACCCAACTCGCATATTCATCCTACAAAACAAATTGACAAATATAAAAACAAGAAGCAAACTCTCTGAGAACCCCATGGACTGGCATGCTACACATTCACAGCTCAAATATAGCTCATGTCACAGGATGAAACATGATAAAATTGAGAGATAACAAGGCAAAAGTAAACTTAACGAGTAGTCACCTTTCCCTGAGGTGATGCCAAGAACTTGAGCTTTTCTGCTTCACTTGTCTCAGATGCATGAGCTGCTAATGCAATCAAGGCTGCCTGGAATCATTATCAAGGGACAATGGAAGAACAAATGTGGAAAGAATTATATAAGTCAAAAAGAAGTTACAAAAGAACATAACAAACAGAATCTGATGAAAGTGTCTCACCTTACGAGGGGGATTCAATAGATCTGCATAGTGTGCGAGAGCAGTGCGAAGTGAGCAAGGACCAGGAAATGGAGGTGGTAATGAGCCTCCTATTGTTGTTCCATCCTCCTTGTCAGAGTAAATGGTAAACATCAAGTCCAGGGGCTGACTCAATAAGTTCGCTGCTTCTTCAACAACTTCATTGCTATTTTCTGCGAAGACACCCACATGATCTCCAGTTTCATACCTGCGAACATGCAGATTACAGGAGTAAAGAAATCATTTTCAAGCTTCCACCAAAAGGTTACAAGTACAATAATACAGATATAAGTGTTTCAAATGATGAGGACCCGGGAGTCACTCATTCACACAATTATTATCTGAACTCTCCGATGTACTGTGAGGCTGTACCGATCAGCCTATCTGCATTCCTGGCAGTATGCTTCCTATCTCACCCTTCGATATGTTAAGATGGCCTTCTGATACCTCACTTCCATCAGACAGTAGATCAATATGTGTGCCGCAAATCAAAAGCAGGTATGAAAGTCCTTGACATGGTAGCCTAAACATAGCACAACCGGTTCCAAAGTGCAGATATTGATACACACTTGATAAATAAGAATGGGTTTGTTGTTTTCAATGGGAGACTGAGAGCACGGGAAGAAGAGCAGTGCTTATAATCATAGTGTGAAGGCATACAATAGTAACGACTTACACTATACCAGTTCCAGATAGATCAAACTCCAGGTGTATGCAAGAGCGGTCAGACTTGGGAGTATGAAGCTCTCTTTGAACAGCAATATTGACTCTTCATAAAAGCAAATAATGATACTGTCAGTTAGCAGACAAGAATGGAACATGTATCTTAGTAACAAAAAGTAAAAAATGACAGCCATGATGATGATGATGATGATGACGATGATAACAATCACGATGATGATGACGATGATGACGATGACGATGATAACAATCACGATGACGATGACGAGGACGATGACGATGATGACGATGACGACGATGATGATGATGACGATGACGACGACGACGACGATGATGATGATGATGATGATGATGATGATGATGACGACGATGACGATGATGATGACGATGATAACAATAACAATAACAATGATAATGATGATGACAAGGAGGAGAAAGATGACGATGATGATAACAATAAAAATAATGATGGTGACTGGTACCTGCATGGGTGGTGAATATCGTATGAAGCATTTCCATTTGTCAGGGGCACAGTGTTATCCTCATGATGTGTTGTGGTAGTTTCGTGAATTACTACTCTGTATTCTGAAATTGCAGCAGTGTATGGGGTAGATACAGAGTTTGTATCATCCTTGTCCTTCAAAATTGAATCTAATTCAGGCCATAGCTGTTCACGCCTACAATTGAACAACAGTCTCATCCTTAATTCCTTATAATAGCAAAGAACTAATCTGGCGATGGCTACATTAATCTTAGATTTCAAATATAAAACAAAGAGAACAGGTGGTTTGCTCGTGTAACTTGTTCGGACATCAACGAAAATAGATGGCATACCAAGCAGTGAAATCGTCTTCAATACATTGATCATCGTCTCCGAGACCAACAGTTACCAGGCGTTTAGCACCTGAAAATTATCAAAACAGTCAAACCTGCTTGTTCCCATCACAATAATGACTAGCTAGCTGATATAAAGTAATCAAGAGAAGTATTACCAGTCACACAGAAATGTTGACAAATCTGTAGAGAAAAAAAATTCTAGAAAGGAAAATATGGGAGTTAAAGAAGGTGAAAATAGCTATTGCAATCTTAACATGCCCTTAGGTCATTCCAGGGGTATGTGGCCCTCACAAACAGTAAGTTTGACTGGAGATGAGGATTATAATTAGGGTTATATATGCAGGATCCCAGGTTTGAATCCCCACAAAACGTATGTTTGGAAAGTCACCCAAAAACCAGTACAAGTGATAATGCCCAAACGAAAATTTTATAGGCTGAAAGTTGGGTGTAGCAGGCAAAAGTTAGTGTGGACAAATGATGTTCGTATATATGCCAGGACCTAAACATGAAGCCCCTTTGGATGTGCCAGTGGCAAACGTACAGCAGACTAAATCCCAACTTTATAAACAATTGTTTACAGTATAAATTATATATATTGTCATACTACATAATTAAACACAACTTCTCAAGTTGATAGGGAACAGGTGTATTGCTACTACAAAAGCATGTTGGAAGATACCTTGTTCGATTAGTTGTTCGTCAATTACCTTCGCTATCTGTTTCATATAGAGTATATTAGATAATTAACATAAATTTAAGCTAAATAAGATGCTCCTAGAACATCGCAATCTAATATCGATGCATCCCCCCCCCCCCAAACAGAATATGGACTCAGATCCCATGTCGAAGATAGCAATTGTTACATATTTGAAATGACAAGCACAATACCTTGTTGAAATGCTCGTATTGACGGTTACCCAAGCCAAATACGCCATATGAAAGGTGTGAAAGCCAATTTTCCTTATCTTTTACCTATATAAAATCCACTTGGTAGTCAGCACTTGGATTACATAACAAAGAAGTAGCAAGTAAATACGGTACCAACCTCAGTGAACCATTTATAAAATCTAGCAGCATTATCAGTTGGCTCACCATCTCCATAACTGTCAAGAATTAAATATCTCAACATTAAGCAGGAATATAATACTTCATTTTAAAATATAATATATTTATGTTAAAGATTATATCTCACGTTGCCACCATGAAGAATGCTAGTGTCTCTTTCTTGAGCTTTTCCTCATATTGTTCATCATCAGCAGCATAATCATCCTAACCAAAAAGTCAACAGTCAAACAACAAACCATGATGCACGAGGTAATTTTTCACAATAATCCCCTTGCAAGTTTTAACATACCATGTCCACAACTTTCACAACTGCTTTCTCATATCTTGCTCTGATTTCTTCTGCTAAAGCCTGCACATAAACATTTATGACTCACGCATATCATGGTTACACTGTAAATATGTGCGTATATACATCTCGTGCTAACTCAATATAGGAAAATAACTGCTATGGTAAAATGTGGTAGACAGAGAGACTTGGACATCAACGTATAAACAAGTCAGGTTACTGTTGATCTAGGGTCATATTGAATTTACAATTCTGCAAGTGTGGTGCCAATTCATTAGTCATATTTATTTTATTTAGTAGCGTTTAAAGCTAGTCAAATAGAGGTCAAAGGCTGTCAACTTTAAACACGGAGCACAATAATTTGACTAGCACACTCGATCCATTACCATGTTGCTTTACTAAAAAATCTCAAGGAGAATACCAATTGCTCATACTTCAGGCTATGGGGTTACTTGACTTGCAGCCTTTCCACTTAGACAACAAATAAGAAGTTGACTCAACACCATAATAAGTCAGCTCAACTTGCAACTAGAGACAAAAACAGGACATCTCTTACAGCCTATCTTCCAATTGAAGAGCATAATGTTTAATTCCCTAGCTAAAACATTCTGACTAAGTAGCATCATTCTCCTATTCAATCAACAAAAGCCATTTCTGCTCCTACGATATTAATACGAGGCGGCATGATTCGAAAACACCTACGCATACAAAACTAACCAAACTCCACAACACCAATGCGCATTTCACTTCACTCACCTCTCTCTATCAAACTGCCTAAAATCAAAATTCAACCAATTCAAATCCAAAAACAAGCAAAATCAAATTCACCTTGGCGAAACCCTCAGCCGTGCCGGTCTGAGTCCCGAAGAGGACGGTGAGCTTGACCTTATCAGGATCCAAATCCTCTTCCTCCTCCTCCTTTAGCGTCAGTTTGGGCACAACGAACGGCTTCACCTCCTTGTTCCGCTGATCACTGGATCTCTTCCATAAAAAGAGCACCAGACCGACGATCACAGCCAACGACGTCGTTATGACCACCACGACGGTGTCGTCGCTGAGTTTCAGGCCCAAGGCTTGCTCCACCGACCTCACCAACTCGAGCCTCGACTCCATCTACAATCACTCTCTGACTCTGTGTGTATGTCTGTAACAGTAGCGACCTATACGTACGGATAAAATGTATGTACGTATATGTAGAGGGGGATTGGACACGGAGTCGGTGGGAGCGGAGCTATGCGGAGGTGATGATGGTTGGGGGTTGACTAGGAAGAGTTAAGAGACTGATTTTGTTTTATGACTTTATCGAAAAGGGCAGTTTTCATTACTCGAGGAAAATTTGAGAAAAATTAGTCCAACTTTACCGAAAAGATCAACAAGGGGGAAATAACATAATAGGGACGTTCCGATGATAAGGTTAATTAGCAACAAAATACTTTGAAATTTATGTCCTTAGAAGAGCCAATTTATTTTTACATTTAATTTTAGTGTTATATGTTAACGGTGACTTTTAATATTTTAAATGTTATATCATAATTGTACAATATATCGTATATATTAATTGTACAACACACCTAAACCCCACGATACACTATAACACAGTATAATATGAAGAATACCTGGATCTAGTTATCCCCTTTACGTCTAGACGCGCAAAATAAAGAGGGTATTATAACACTATATAATATGTATAGTTGATTTAATTGTTTTGTTTATTTAGACTTTTTATATTGTGAGTAATATAGTAATTATTTACTTAAATGGCAAGGAAATGAAAACGAGACACTGAAAAGGCGACACTTTTCAACTTAAATGTGCACAACGGACGACAGTATAATATCACATGTGTTCCAAGAATATCGTATATATTCTTAATTCGTACCCGAATAATGTCAGATCGAGGTTCAGGCCGGGATTAACCTGGACCGCTTAGATGTGATGGTTTAGTTGCTTTGTATAGATTTGGTCTATATAAGAGTAATCTAGATATCATGTGTCCCGACTCAGAAGACTTTGTGATGTAAATAAACTTTTCAATTATTCGAATCGAGTAAGTATTACGAGAGACATGTTCTAAATTAACTTATCTAAAAATCAACATATATGTCTGACAAAATCATTAATATTACTAATTAAAAACTTGTTTAGGTATATTCCCCAGGACTTTCATATGCACATTATATAAATCACTCGTCTACCTAATTTCATCAATAACACAAGTCAGTGTCTAGATAAGCTACATTATACATACACTCCCTCCGTACCAATTTGGAGACCGTTTGGTTTGGATGTTTTGTAGTGGTATTTGGAAAACACCCCTTAAATTACTATGTTTGGTTGCACAAATATAAAATATCAAAGCCCGCTAAAAATTCTAACCATCAAATACCAAAATCTCCAGCTCTTAAGCATTGCGGATTGAACCTCTCAAGATCATTGTGATTTTCTCAAACAATTGATCATAAGTGTTGTCGAATGCAATTTATCATATCTCCCATGTCTCAATTCACTTCATCTTGTTCCTTTCACCTTGCTTTTTATTTAGTTTAATTTCTTTCATATATATATATATATATATATATATATATATATATGTATATGTATATATGTATATATATATACACATATATACATATACATATATATACATATATACATATACATATATATACATATATACATATACATATATATATATATATATATGTGTGTGTGTGTATTAATTCTTCTAGTTCTCGTCTTTCATGTATTGCAACTTTGTATTCAAGTTTTGTGGAAGTGTGAGATTTTATGTGAGTGTATTAGTTACACTTCAGAATTTACTATCCGGTGTACTTAGTACACCATTGTTGGTGTATCGACTACACTGGATATATAACTCACACTCCAAATCCTAATTGAGCTCGACTTCGATTAGTACTAATATAACTTTTACCTTTATTCAACTAACATAACAAGTTCCATTGTAGTGTATGTCTACTGTGTGCATAAAATCGAAACACGAGAGATCTTAGAATTCAAAGGAGATTTCAAGTCGAAGTATGCTAGGACAAGGACAATGAATATCGATTGAATAAGAAGAGATCGAATAAGAAGTCGAAGATTGACAAGAATCATAACACAAGTCAATGTAGGATTCGGCCCCTATGAAGTCGCCTTCAATAATCTTTATATAAAGAGCATTACATTGAAGACTTATGTGTTCCAATCAAGCCATTCATATAGCATAGTTATTGCACGTTTTTGTCCATCAACTTTTTTCCAAGTTTTATATATCTAGTGATTAATCCAGAGATTAAGAGCTAGATTAGTGCGGTACATTCCTTACACCTACTTGATTGTTTTTCATCTAGTTGTAATACTATAATAGGCTAGAGTAGTAACCTTGTATTCATTATATGTTCATTCATATAGTGGATACTTTTGACTTGAGGCTTTGTGGGTTATCGACACAGATAATCTGCTAGAAACTTATATCGTGTTCCAGTTTATTTCCGATGTCTTTCTGATTTATATAAGTGTATGTCGAAGCCTTAGGGTGTATTGAATATACTCTTCGCAGTTTATTGCGTAAGCATGTAGGCATTACACATAGTTGAGTTGTGGTAGTTGTCAAAGTCCACCTAATATTTCATTTTAGGTGATTTTCATCAAGAAAATAAGTCAAAACAATGAATTGCGGATTCTATTTGACAATTTTGCACTCCCACACTTAATTTTTCTTTTTAAATAAAAAGAGAAGTTACTCAATAGACATATGTCTCATGGCATTTACTATTTTACTACAATAAATAAGAAAGTAGCTCAATAAACCCATATAAAACATCCATTAACACCTTGCACAGTTTAAGAGTAACAAATTGATAGAGGAATGACAAAGTTTAAGATTTACAAACTATTGATCACATCCTATATGCGTTTTACTTGGGTAAAATAATAATCAACATACTCTTTTCGAAACATTTTGACATCTAACTTTGTATAACCTTCATATCCAAATACTTCACGACCCCAATAAGTCATAGCCAAAGTAAAATTACCTCTTCGTCTCGGGCTCAATTCCATATCTAATTAATAGTATTTCATGATCCGCTTCACTCCTCTAGGAGTAGATCGTTGGATCGTTGGATGCTTTTTTCCCATTCTTTTCCACCTTTTCCCCTCTATTATCTTTGATGGGAAGAATTTATCTACATTTTCATCATCGTTTGTGAAATATAACAAATCATCAGTGACCTTCAATGTTATAGCAATTGGAGTCATTTTAATTAACTTTTTCATATTCTCAAAGTCAGTCAAACTTGTTGTTGATAGTTCATTATATGTGACCCTTGCTCGTTTAGCATATGAGGATATGTCTGCCTCATCGGATTGCAACTTACTCATCCTTTCCTTTTGGTTCAATTAGTTTTCGTCGCAATCGGGAACTCTATAGGACCCCTCTTACCCTGAAATCGATATAGTTGTCCCTCCACAACTCTAGAGGATTTCAAATAATTCAAAACCTTTTGAATAAAATTGGAGTGATTGCATGGGAGAAGTGCAAAAGACTTCTACAATAATATTCACAAAAATTTATTCTTCCAAATTGTACGTCACCATTCGAGCCAACTTTTATTCACACTAATAACTAATTTTCGCCCATGTATTATATTATAACATAGCTTGCGCAACCCACTACGTGATGAACTATAAAACATGTATAAATAAGTCAATCAATCAATTCTCCAACACCAATCTCGTATTGGAATTGATATATGGTGTCCTCATATGCGCAAGAGCTACATTTTCGCATTAGAAATATGATGGATACTGCATAACTTCAACTATAGTTTGTCGAATTTGCCGATATGGCACGCCATTTCCTATCATCGAATTAGTAAGACGAATAAAATTCTCCCCTTCTACACTTTTCCTTTTTACATATGGTGGGGAACTTCATTATCTTCTTTGTTATACTTCCATCAACACTCTTCCTTTTTATATAATGTGGGAACTTCCTCGATCCTCTTCCTTGTTATACTTCCATTGGTGTGACTAAGCTGTTAGGAACTTGGCAATTACATAATTGACAAGCTTACCGAAAAATATCAACATAGTTGGACTTTTCTACCATCTGTCATACTTTCACTCTACATAACAACAGGCGTCAAATTAAAAATTAACCTTTTTATTTTGATTAAATGGAAATGTAATATTAAAATTAAAAATATTGGTAATTGTAAAAAAAATATAGGAGCATTTATATTTTGGAAAATTTTATAGTATAAATTTAGTAATTTGATTAATATTTGTATTTTTTAGAATTAATTAAATATTAATAAAAGGTAGAGAGATCAAATGTGACTAGGTGATCGCCTAATCGCATTTGATGTTTTGATATGGATCGTTTGCATCATCTCTTAGTTGTTACACCAATTATATTAATTTTGACTTTAAGTTCCACATCTAAAAATAAAGTTAAAAAGAAAAAGAAAAAAGAAGAAGAAGAAGGTAGTTACACATATCTCCCACTACTTCAATAAATTTATATCTTTATTAAGAACTTATATAGCATATACATTATAATTGAATTTATAATAAACTAAGTATAAGCATATTTAATTTTAATATGAGATATGTATTTGTTTGGCACGTGAATTTTCACGTGCATAATTTTACTAGTAAATAATAAATAAACATAATAGGAAAAAGGTAAACAACAATTACTCTTTTGTTGCCCATGTTAACTATGAGTGATTGTGTGATAATCAATACACAAAGAAGCGAAGTTATAGTACCGTCTCTATATATTACAAGTATCGATGTTCAATGACAAAATTTACCTTTCCTACTC
>JAYMSP010000197.1:0-68410 GCA_036897095.1 Plantago elongata | reverse complement strand
TTAGATTCTAGCATATCTCTTTCAATCTTATTATCATTAAAACTCTTGACTACCTGGAATACTCGATCAGGTAGCATGTAAAAATAGGACCCTAGGGCTTAACCCTAAAGTATGTGAATATTAATGAAGACATATATTTTCATCACTCCGACCACATTGCGTGTACGGGCTAAGCCAAAACCTATCCGCGAACCTACCACTTTAATGGGCAAACCCGCTCTTTTGAGCAACCAATTCGCCGTTGTATCGGCAAAGCTTACTAATTCGTGCCACGAATTAGCGATGGGAAAAACAACGTCCCATCACACTGCCACTTTATATTCATTAAAGTGAAATAGATCAATTTGGGTACACTACTGCAACCACCCGTCCAATTGAGGAACTCCGATCGAATTGTTGACGTGGCCGCTGATTTGTCCTCCAAATTCGTATTTTACTCGCATTTTTGTATTTGAAATTTAAATACGGGACACATGTCGCGGCAACGTTAATTATCGGTATAAATTGTGTATTAAAATTATAATATACAATTTATACCGGAAATTAACGTGAACACGACACTTGTCCCGTATTTTGAATTTCAAATACAAAATACAAGTCAAATACAGATTTGGAGGGAAATTTGCACGTCCGACAGCCACATCATCAATTTGATCGGAAAATCGATTGGAGTTCCTCAATTGGACGGGTGGTTGCAGTAGTGTTGGCCACTCTCAATTTAATATACTTAAAATGACAGTATTTCACTTTACTTTATCTAAAATAATTTTTTTCCATAATTAATGTACGAGTAGAGCAAAGAATTGTGATGTCATCGAGTCATTTAATGTTATGTCAAGGATTTTGTGATGTTATAATGACCACAATATTATCCTAAGCATGCATGAAATTATTACACACAATGTTTGAGGGATGAATCGAATTTGAAATTTTAAACATGTCCGCATATAAAAAGTATAGGATTGAGAAAATATAAAAGGGTCTCTTAGAGGAATGCAGAATAACTCGGGTGACTTTTGTCTATCGAAAATCAAACTGATCAGCAGCAAACTTTTTGACCAAACATGAAAATTGTCAACTAACACCTGACTTTTTGATCAAGATTTGTGTAAGTCCTTTTGTAGTTTGAAATTTTGAGATGTTTGCCCTCCGTAACTTAGTTCTACTCTAGATGATGATATTAGAATCTCTCGATCTCGTACTAGTTCTATTCGTATTGTAACATACTAACGTTTCTATCTATATCTTCTCTAGATTCAAAGAAAAAAAAAGTTCATATAAATTCAATTTGGAATGAAATTAGAGTACACGTACTATAAAGTTAATTTGAATCCCAGTTACACAGCTATGACCTCAGCTAGGGCCCTTTTACTAAGAGAGAGCCAACGGTGAATTAAAAGAAGATAATTGATTAGAAGAATTCATTTTTCTCCTATCTTCAGAATTTCCTATAAATACCTTTAATTTTGTACTACTATAACTTGGGCAAGAATCATTTAATAATCATTAATCAGTATACTCCAACTTTCCATTCAATTCCTAACAAATTTCAGCATGTCACTATTTTAACTACGTGTGATTGAATTTTGTGACTACCCATAATTTCATAGTTGTTGAGGCTTGATGAGATAACAACCCTAATAAATGACAAGGCATGCCTCTGAGTTTAATGGATTTTGTCTAAGTTTATCACTATATCTTAATGTGTTATCCCCACGCTTATACCAAATGATTTATGTGGTTTTACAATTATGTTAAGCTTTGTCTTCATAAATCATAAGCATTTGTAGTTATTATAATCTAGCTGGATTAATTTATATTTCACGTTAAACCTCATATATCCCAAATAAGGAGAAAGAGAACAGAGGGAAAGACCATCTAGCACAATCACGCACTAACATGGCAATTAGCCTTAATGGGTGTTATAGGACCCAAGATCACCTCCGGTCTTGCTGATTAAGCGTGGTATATTTTAAGTATAATACTCTTTCAATGACCTATATTCCGAACCGCGGTTAAATAATATTGATTCATCTCTACTTAAAAACAATATATTAGTTGTGCCTACTAATTAGTACTCCCTTTGGTCTTAAAAGAATGCTAATGTTTATTACGGACACTAAAAAAGTTAAAAAGAAGAAAAGAGAAGAATATGATATGATATAATAATAATAACAAAGCACAACTAAGTTAGAAAGTCGTTTTCCTTCCAATCTATTGATTTGAGGTTCGAGTCACTTTTTTTTTTTGTCGTTTAAAAAAGAGTGATATAAATTGATAATTAAAACTTGATTTTGACTCATCGGTTTGCGATTATAGTATTTAAAATATACAGATTGTTAATTATGAGATGGAGAAAATACATGTTAATTTTACTTCCAATACAAAAAAATATGAATGCGGACCGAGGACTTGTAATCCTACAAAGTACAACTTCAAAGGGAGTGTAATTTTACTCTATACAAAGGGTAAAAAGTAACACTGAAGGCTGAGGTAGTTTTCATTTTTTAACAAAAATGAGAAAGTGGACTTTTAGCAATAAACTCGTCTGAATATAATCTGATGGCAGAAACACCAATGTTAACACAGTGGCTAAATCCACTTTTATTTGATCAACTCGAACAATCCTAGGGATAAATCTATTGAATTTCTACTATGTACTTAATTTTACTGCGATGAATTAATTTCTAATAAAGTTGTTCTTAGTACTTGTAACTTATTGTAGGGGTGTAACTGCTTTTGTTAAATAAATAGGGTTCCTGAATTTGTCAGCCTGTGTGGCCCTTGCAGGTAATTAACGTTGTTAATCAATTCCATATGAGAAAGAGAGTGCAGTAATAATTAATTATGAGTATTCACTCCTCTGCTCTTTTAGGTTTACATTAATCTTCGATATCCCAAATTCTCTTTTGGTTCTTGTTACTTTCCGAGCAAAAGTTTTATTGCCAAGTCAAGTTGAATTAGTTATGACACATATAATAATTTTTGTGACACATATTCAATTTTAAAAAAAAATTATTTTCACTTTGAAATTATCATTTGCCTTCTCATTTTCATTCTCATACAACCTATGTAAAATGCCAATAGCTCAACGTGCATGTGTCGGTGCTTGGCTTTTAAGAGTGAATGATTTTTCATAATTATGAATGTGTTTACTAGCTAGCAATTAACATCATTAAACCGAATGATCATTTAAAACTTTTGAATGTGTCTAGAATAACAAAATTAGACATCAAAACAAACAAATCAAATGTATAATTTATGTTGACATTATACACAAATTAAAAACGTTTATTAGAAATTCGGTGGTGTAATTATCGTTATACCCGACTCGACAATCACATGACAACGAAGCGTATTTCTGTTGGTAAGACGGTTCACCTCCAACTAATAGGTCGAAAGTTCGAATCATCCTTTAGCCGTTTCAAAAAAAGAAAAAAGACAATCACATATAATGACTCATTTAGTGACCAAGTGACCGATGGCAAATGGTATCACAATATTTAAACTTTATTTTATTCAACTAAAATTTATTAAACTGAATTGAACTGAACTTAACTGAACTAAACTAAACTGAATTGATTTTAAGTTAAAGATAACATAACATTATGCTTTCATGAAAGTTAAAGAAGTAGTTCAAGGTCGACATTCATTGGAAAACAAACTATATATATAATGTAGTTATTTTAGGCGCACGTTGTTCTAAATTGAAAATATTTATGGATTTGGAGATGCACGTAGGAGGAATTAAATGATGGGATGATGATGACGATCGACGATCGACGATCATGGAATATAATTTGCATCTCACTCACTCTCTGGATCCCTTTCTCTCAACCAAAGTCCATGTATGATAGATCATAGATATATGATGATCCAATTGAAAGCCCATTAATGCTCTCTACAAAGCTGATGATCACATCAGCATGACACCGTGTTTGGCTACGACCATTTAATTTTATCACCCCAACTACATACTAATCCGATACTCCTTTAGTTTTTAATAAATTTAAAATTTAAATTTAACATGTCAATTATATTTAATTTTAACTATAAATTACTCTTAACCGATAATACTATATAATTTTATAAAATTATATAATAAAAATTTAATACTGTAGAATAATAAAATATAATAATATATTATCTCGGAACATTCTACTTAAATAAAATTCAAACTCCAATGTATTAAGATTAACCAGACATGTGTATACCATATCCCAACCCATAGGTCATAGGTGATTGAATAACTAATATATTAACCCCCTCTATCTATATAAACCCCACTCCATTCATCCACACAAGTACACATGCAACACAAAGTCACAAACAACCTAGCTACCTAGAACACATACACATACAAAAGAATGTCACCTTCACCCTCAACACGTTGGTGTCCGACACAGGAGCAGCTGATGATACTGGAGGAGCTGTATCGGAGAGGCGTAAGGACACCGAACGCCTCCCAGATACAGAAGATCACGGCTCATTTAGCGTTTTACGGCAAGATTCAAGGGAAGAATGTGTTCTACTGGTTCCAGAACCATAAGGCGAGGGATAGGCAGAAGATGAGGAAGAAACTTGCCAAGCAAATGCACCATCACCAACTTTTCCAACACCATATGACCACATTGTACAATACTCCTCCTCTTCCTTCTGCAGCTCCTGCTGCTGCTAATTTGTACCCACAATTACCACACCACCAAGATTTCACTTCACCAATTTACCCTCTTAACCTTCACTACTTCAATCCTGGCCCAAGTAATTTTCTTCACCAGTTCACTGCCACTCATTCTTTTTCAGCTCATGATCAAACCCTTAATCCTCAGGTAATTAGATGTTGATTACTTAACTAATTATTCGGTGTGAATGTATTTTGATTTTCTTCTTAAAAAGAAAGTATACTGGTTATTTTGTCTATAATTTTTCTTGTCATGATCATAGTAAAAGATTGAAAATGCTATAAAGAAAAACTCTAGAATGTCATATGTCATATAAATGCAAGATACAAAAGGATTTTTCTAGTCATGAATCATAGGTTTTTTAATTTTATATGAAAAAAGTTATATATACCATATGATATAACAATTTTCTCTGCATTGTTGTTAATTTGGAGTAATTTTAAGTTGAGTTTTAATCATATAGGGATTCAGGTTTAACGCTCTGATTTATTGTGGGCGGAGTATATATTATTAATATTATCTGGTAAATATAATTGTGGCCTACATGAGACAAGAACTGCATAAGAATACGTCAGCCAATCTCAGCAAAATGATACATTGTACATTCTGCAATACAGACATACAGTACGTCCACTGGATAATATCTATAACATGGAATATTAATTAAATAAATTCTTACCCTATTTCTTACATATTTCTGCAGATATTTTTAGATCAATGTACAATTGAAATTCATTACCAAATTGTTGGGGTTCTCATAAATTGATCAAGTTCTTTAGTAGTATTATTGTTCTTTGGTTTTACATTTTCTTTTTAACTTGATCAATTCTTTGGTTTTTACATTTTCTTTTTACAATCAAAATTAGCTAAGCAAATATTGTGTGCTTTGTCTATAGGCTGCTGGATCTTTTGAGGCTGCACTAAAGAATGAGAATTGGAGAATGGAAATTCCAACAGATTGGACTAAGACCAGAACCCTAGAGGCGGATCACGTTAGCCTCCCACATTGCAACGATAGGCCTCTGCAAACCCTAGAGCTCTTTCCTCTGAAATCCGAATTCTCAACCACTCCTCAAGCAGTTTAAATATAGTTTAATGGCATTCATAATTCATAAGTGCTCGCGACACGTAAGTAGCAAATATAACAGTTTCGTATCATTTGTAATTCAAATAAAAATGATACGAATCTGTAATATTTGTTACGTATACGTGTAGTGAAATAAAGAGTATTCGGGTTTGGGTTTAAAATGGAAGATATTATTAGTTAATTTATGCACTGCAGTGTAATAGGATTAAGTAGACTAAGAAAGTCATCGTGTTCGCAAGCTAGCTGGTATCTTGGAAATCTGTGTTGTGTGTGTTCTGTTACGTGTCTGTAGGCTTTCAAAATGTGCTGAATTGTCTAATATTTGCAGTATTGATTCAGTTTCTCACTGTTAATTTACTGTTTCATCTTTATCATTGTGTTGTCTATTTACCCTACCCTTTCTCATTACTCAATCGATCACTACTAAATGTGTTTTTCCTAAATTGTCAGAATGTGCATTTAACTCCTACAACTTTTTTCCTACTCCATTTAACTTCTGTTTTCTAATTTTCACCTCAAAATTCACGAAGAGTTTGTTTATCATTGGAAAATAATTCAGTCCCTAGTACATGTCGGAAGTTAGTAGTTTTTAAATATTAATATGGTATGAATCTGAGATTATTGTGAATAACATATCTTACAATCATTATGGGGTGTTTGGATGGGGATTTGAATATCTCCCATTTGGCTCGATGAAATTTGACCTAAATATATTTAAAATACCCCACTCAAATGTCCATCCAAATATAATTTTCATCAAAATCCATCCAAATACCCACTCAAATATCCATTCAAACAGCCACTGTATATCAATTGTTTTGATAAAAAAGAAGTTAATTTTTATCTGAAACCATTATAAAATGAGTCTAGAGATAATACACCACATCTATAAATTAAACCATTACAAGATGAGTCAGACTGACCTGTTAGGCTATTACGATATATGATCGAGCGAGCTTTTTGCAAGATGTTTTCTCCATAGTTTAATATTTATAGGCAATTATTTATCCAATTAATTGATAGTCAAATACTTCCTCCATCTCATATGAATTGTGATGTTTTAACTGGTTAGGATCAACAAACTTCAATTATGATTATAAACTAATCTTAAATTGTATGTGATGGTACTATAATATTCGATTAAATTATATAATTAAAATTTCATTACACAATTTATTTGATTATTTTAAATTTATAATTAATTAATAGTTGAAATTAAAGTTTGTTGACCACGACGGTCGTAAAAACAAGACATTTATCTGCTGGGGGAGTAACGCTTCCGGAATTAAACAATATAATAAGTCTTTTATTATCATGTTAAAGTTTCATTACATTTTTAAAAGGTGTCGTTTCACTTTTACAATTTATTTAACATTTCTTCTCTATTTAAAATAATAAAAATAAGTCTTTAATTATCATGTTAAAGTGTCATTTCACTCGTTAAAGTGTCCTTCACCATTTCACTTTGTTTAGCACTTCTTTCCTATTCTCCAGCAACCGGCTACTAAAAAACGTTATTTTAAATTTTCTCCGCTCACGACTTCACACCACACGCAACACTCATTCAGAATTTTTACAAATGCAGTCCAAAATATATTTTCTAAATGAATTGAAAACACTTTAAAATATGATGAATATGATTAGTCTAATTGAACGTTGTGGTTGTTGATTGGGTTCAGGCAAATAAATCAAGCTACAATTGTTTAGATATGCTAATGGCTTCTGGGTTGCCTTGGACTTTTAATTTTTGGGTGGGTATGTATTGTACCCATTAACAAGACTCAAGACATTACATGTCTATGTATTTCATTTTTACACATAAGTATTTATATTCCGTCGTTCTTTTAAAAATATTATACATTTATAATTATATTTATCTCGCATAACTCCTTAAACTACTAAATGATGTAGACACCTCACACCTTATAAGTATAGTAAAAGATTTACGTTTACATATCAATTACTTATTTTAAGTTGGTCTAAGTTAACTTACGCAACAAATAAAGTGAAGAGATTCTTTCAGTTATAGATTGATAATATTTAAAATTTCGTTACTTTCTAAATTTTAACTTGTGTACATAAATATGCAGATTTCTTTTTGCATTTACCCATTCAAGATACTAATATATCATAAGATATAATATGCAAGTTCGTACGTGACCTAAATTCAATTAATTTTATAAAATTTATCGGCATGATTTATATAGTTACATTAATATGTTATGCCATATTATCAAGGTGGAGAGCTACATCTGGGATCTTGCATTTATATTTAAACAATGTACATGTCAGACGTACAAATGATATTTTCGAATACACTATTTGGAAATAGCCCTCCTTTACTCCTTATACCAAAAATGACAAAAGATAAGTGGTTATGATCACAAACAAAATGACAGTACAGTAATTATTGGAGCTACTGTTAGAAAATTAAAAGAATTAACTTCACATGCTTATAATCTCTTGCAAATTTACAATGAGATAAAATGATTTTAGATTCGATGCATGATAAGATAGAGGTTTGTTTTGAAATTAAGATAAACTATTCAAGTGGACTTCTCTTGGTTTACATGAAAGATTGCACCCTTAAGAGTATAATTATACTACATCCAAATACTTATCGCACATTGGCTAACACACTTACTAAAAGGGTTTTTCGACAACCATCAGAGTAATCAGTATTTGGAATATGATTTGAATTGATAAAATTCAATTTAAATTATATTTTTCTTTTTAAAATGTTAAATTTTCCCCATTCAAATCGTATCCAAACAGTCAAGTAGTTGTATCCGAAAAACAATTGCCATTATCCCGAAAGCATCAAGAATGAAAAGAAAAAAGAGAGTTTAATTATTGACTCCACCCAACTTGTTGTAATCTTCTATTGTTTCCATCTTCTATACACTATGCCCATATCATATGGTCATATATACAGTGAGAGTAGTTTAAATCATCAGTGAGACACTGACTATATCTGAATATATGACTTTTCTTAAACTGTATGCAAAGCAAAGAAATGTGACAGTTGAGATGGAGGTATGTGATATATCACTTTCCATCTCTCTTGTTTGAGATATAAGTTAGAATAATGCATGAGTTGTTCATTGATACATAAATATTGTCCCATATAGCGTGGGACATGGAGAAAACAGACTAAACGAGAGTCTGATTTCCCCTCCCTAAATTGACAAGTGTGTGTGTGATCATCATCAAGTGAATAAGAAGAGTCAAAAGGGTGAATTTTGTGCATATACCCATGCTATGTTGCACACATTGTGACTAGAAAACAAAAGGTGGAATTCAAGTGTACAGAAACCAAACACAGGGAAACTGATGCTATAAATGTTATGGCGAGTACTATATTTTTGGGAAGAAATTAAGACTTCCTTCAACAACACATGTAGATGGATCAGATCAGTATATAGCCCTAGCCTCTATTCCTAGCTAGCTTACTCATTTTATTATTATTGCCCATTTGATTGATTGATTTGATACTAGCTAGTATGTGCATATGTGGGTGATTGGTTGTTTGGATTTCGTAACTTGATTAATTTGCTCAAGGATCTTCTGAATGGGGTATCATGTCAATCTTTGTATATGTTTATTAGAGTTATTTATGTATCGTAATGAGTATAATATATAGAGAGGGTAGACGCTCGATAAAGTATAATTTTTTACATTAACCTATTGTTAATTAAATAATTAAGCATAAAACAATCAATACTGCTGAAATATATATTGCACAAATTACATAGTTGATGGAGAACTCAGAAATGTAATGATAATGCTGAAATTTATAACAATTAGATTTTGAAACAAGTAATTATATATTCCTTCTTGCAACTACTAACAAACCAATTTGCATGCAAACCCATCCTTTAAGTTCTAACCATGTGCGGGACAGACAACTCCATGAAGTTGTAAGACCATGGTCTATTATTCCATGTGGAAAGTTGATATGATATAGTATATAGTTAAATACCGGATAAAAAGTCGAGTCAAACTTACCAAGTGAAAATAAGATGGAAAAAATAATAAATACTTACATTCCAAGACCTATGGTCTTGAGTTTTAGTCCATTGGTGAATACAGGAAAGGCATAACTTGTTCCTTGATAACATTTTGAATTTTGATTACATTAATGAGGATTGAGGGGAAGAATAAACAAAAAGAAAGGAACAAAAGGATAAAAGGGAAGAGATAGATAGGGCCAAGACCAAAGGGTAAAACTCCCAATTGAGGATCGGCCCAATACATACTATATGCTTAGTGGGCCACTAATGCCATGTTCCAACCACTTGTTTTTTTTTTTACTGAACCATGGTTGATTTCTTCATGGCTTATCTTTCACATATTTTCTATTGTTTTATGAATTAGCATTAACTCAATTATTTAGAAGTAGAAACATCTTCACTTTGCTCATTCAATTGTTGGTAGTAAAAGGAACAGTGATATTATTGTCAGTGCAACCAGAAGGAAATTTTGTCTGGGAAATTAGACAATGAGTTACATTTTCCATGTCTCTCATACCATATGAATGCCACTACTTCTGTAGACTCCTGTTTAAACAGCTACTGACAAGCTGATTTGTTATCTTGGGGAGACATATACACGAATATCATCTAGAATCACATGCGTTTAATTTCCGCATATTTTTTAGTACAATATGTGAATGTTACATTATAATGCTTTAGAGTTTTGTAGAATGCAACATAAAACCGGATAACACAACACACAAATATCTATACCGGTTAACTCACTATAGTCTATATGGCCTAAAACTCCATACCACCAGAACACTGGATTTGAGTCAAATCAATCTTCAAGAACTAATCCAATCAAGGTGAAACGGCTAGCTCTATTGCATAGAAGTACAAGACAAAATCTGGACACAACATACAACAGTACAAGGCATGAATTCAAGAACTCATCCAGGATTATGTTCTAGAAGTTCTCCTTGTGAAACTGAAACCGGGTAGACGAATTTAAGCTATATTCCTGGCAGAGCTTCCGCAGTGGTTTTGTTAGAGTTGGACTTCCACAGTAGAAAACTCCTGAAATACACAGATCGAATAGTTTGTTACCTTCGGTTTACAAACATTTTTTTTTTCTTTTTTGCCTTTTCCTATAAGTGAATAGAGTTTATGATTCATTAACAAACCTATCCGAGTATTTGGATGTGCAGTCGTCAACTGCTTGAACACTTTTTTCCAGTTAGGCCTTGCAAAATGAGTTCGTATCTGTGAAAGTTGCAGTTAGTACAAGAACATTACGAATCTGACCTTATTGCTGCTAGAACGCTAAAGAAGAACAAGTTTATCAGGTAAATGTGTACCCGGCTGTCTGAGACGACATCAACTCCATTTTTAGCATGTTGCAGGGATTGTACCATTGCTATAAGGGCAGAACGTGCATCTCCTTCCTCGTACACACTTGTCAAGTAATTATGCATTTCGATTATATTCTGCAACATTAGGATAAACTCATGAAATTAATTTAACTCCAGATTCTTGAATGTGGAAAATATCAACTGTCAGAAGCTTGAGCATTCAGATAAGATGATAATTCAGTAACATAGTTTCAATATGAACCTACATGGCAGTCATGCTCTGCAATGTCATCCATAACGCCTTTAAACCAGTCGAAGGATCCTTGTTCCCTCGTCACCCAATAAAAATATGCTCTTTCAGGACCTTTCTTGTCATCCATTGTATCCTGCGGGAATTTAGATTATTAGCAGAACTATATATACAGTTCTTAAAAAAATGACTTATATTTAACTGCCTTGTTAAAACTTACAGATTGAGCCTCAGTGTTTAGGATGTCTTTTAGAATGCTGATCATAGGGGTTGCTCCTATTCCCAAACCAATGAGCATCAGAATATCATATTTCTTGTAATTCTGCGCTGGCGCGCCATAAGGACCCTTGATCAAAATTCTCGGGAATCTGCCACTGTAACTAGAATAGTAAGAGTATTGATAAATGCTAATCAGGTTTCTAACACAAGGCAGATGAAAAATCACTCACTCCTGCATTTGAGTATCTGAAAAGGCCTTAGTTTCCATTCGCACTAGATTTCCTGATACTGGTTTTGTAGATCGCGGTTCACAGGCCTACATTAACACAATTACATTTTAAAATGTTGAACAAGGAAAGTAATATCAAGCTGAATTGACAGGCAGAAAACTAAGAATACCTCACCTTTGCAAACCGATCTCTAAGTTCTGTAGTCCAGTCTCCTAATGCACGTATATGCACACTCAAATAGTGATCACTTGGTGCTGAAGTAATCGAAAACGGATGCCTGGTAAAATCAAGAAATTAAGAAACCATGGTTTCTCAGGAATGTTGAAAGAACATTGACAAGCAGAAGAATCAGATGAATGTTGTTACCATTCAAAGCCTGATATATCAGGACACTTGACAAAAAGGTACATTCCACTCTTGTACTTAAATCCCGGCGGTTTACTCATGTACATTGCTAACACGTTTCCCGTATAAACTACAGCCTGAGACCCATAGCAAAGGGAAGGACTTTAATTTTGGATATTGACTTGAGGAAATTTACTATTTGAAGTGTTACAAGCTCTCACCTTGATGATGTCAACTCTGAAATTGTGATCGTAAAGGGTGATGATTCTCTCGCTCGCATAGGCTATCATCGGTATTGAAATATACATCCATGTCTACAAATAAAATCCTACTCTCATCAAACAGCGACAATTAAAATTCATGAAATGGAAATATTTAGATACTGAGGATAAGGAGACATACACTTTTTTTATACCATTCTCTGGTGAGAAAAATGAAGTAACCATGGATGATCAGGAGGACATAAACAAGTCCCAGCAAATGATGAGCATACCAGAAGGCATTGAAACCTGCCAAGTGGTGAAAGGGCCATGGTAACTTCACAACATTCCTCCTGAATGAATGTGTCGCCAATGTAAATGAGAAACTCATCAGAATTATCATCAGAATGCCTGTAACACCTGCTGTGGTCCCAAGAAAATCCATATAAGTAGGCTGGTGGTAATCAAAAGCAGGTCCAAGAATAGCGTCGAACATATTCTTTGAACAGGATGCTACCCTCACAAAATCGCAAGCCAAGTGCATAACCACATGAGTAAGAGTTGCAAGGGCTATCTCCAACGCGACCAACTTGTGGAAGTTTATGTTATCATCAAAAGGGATTATTTTACCGAGGAACGATTCTCTAATCTTGGTGAGAGTTCTTCTACATACAGGAATGAGAATGAGAGCCATGTTGAACTTGAGAACTTCGGCAGCACCCTTTGCGAAACACAAGCAATATCCCATTATTTGAAAAGCAGCTCGATTTCTGTACTGAATGAATTTCCACAAAAATAGGAGAATGTTTATGCACTGCCATAGAACTAGAACCCATATTTTCTTCCAGTTGTCGTTTAATTTCTCAGAGTTTCTAACAATGAACTTGCTCATAGGCGTCCTGTATTGTTTAGGTATCATGGTTCTTGCCAATGATTGAGTCTTCTTCGACTCTTGTCTTCCTTCGTCGGAGCCTACCATTCCCCTTAATAGTGCCTCAAGTTGCCACATCTATCGATATGAAAAAAGGTTGTTGTAAAAAAACCATTTTTCACTCTATTACGAACTGTAGTAGACAAATGACAAAATACCAGTATCTTTACCTCTATGTATCCTTGATTATCGGGATCAAGTTCTTCCATGATCACAGAAGCATACGTTGCAGCATGTTGCTTGAATGTCGACAACTTGTTTGCTGAAGCACTCATTACTAGAACCTTAATAACAGAATGCCTTTAAAATCTAAACCAAAACAGAGGAATATCATATGTAAAGCGAAGTAGCATGATTCTCACCTCTTGAACCTCATCCTCTGATAGCTTTCCATCACCATTTTTGTCACACCTGCAAAGCTACAAAAATACATCACTTTCTACCAACAACATTGCAGTCTATCACACTTTCTCTTGTGCTCTTCAATATAAACCTTGTTCGAAGTTGACTTACATGTCGAAGAATATATGAAGCCTTGTATCAAGATCCTGGTTTGTCATGTCTTCCCAGAATTTCCTCAATTCTCCAATATTTATCCCATTTTCGGTATTAATATTCCTCCGCCTAGCCAATGCCTCATACAACTCCCCAGCGAATTCCTTACTATCTCCCATCCCTTACAACAACAAAAATAGATAAGGTGAGTACTATGTAAACAATGCTAATCATAGACTAATCTTAGGTAATAGTTTTTTCGTCTATATAACGACAGATAAAATAGAAGTTCGACTTCTTAGACATGGTTGATCATTCTCGGCTAGTATGTGAACTAAAGACAAAGTTGATCAGGCCTAGTAGTTTGTTGATAAAATAGTATTGAACTGAACATACATACCTATGCAGGGGCCAAACTTGTCCTTAAATAGCCTGCCATTGACTGCATTGAGATGAAACCGCTTATCAATGGCCCTCCATGCATCCTCTTCCTTCCCTGTCGTAGTCCTGTCAAGAAATCGTAGGCTCATAAGTCCTCGTTTTGCACCGGATTCCATCCTTCCCATCCTACGGACAGGAACATCCTGAACCTTGTTCTTCTTCTTCAGGCTGCTTGATTTCTTCTCTAACAAGGCTGCATCCGTTCCACATGTTGGCTGCCGCGAATGATCAGCCATGTCATCGATTTCGACCTTTTCGAGTATCCATCTTACTGATTCCCCGCTAGATAAATCGTCGTCCATGAATTGTTTTGAGAAGGCAGGATTTGTTAATTTCTGAGGGTTATCAATGTTCGATGTTTTTAAGACAATGCAATCAAGAACATGATATATAATCAAGGTTGTTCCTGTTTCTTGAAGGAATCAAAATGTGCATGTTCTACGATCTTGTGATGAGCTATTCCTATTTATAAACATTTGGTTTGTTTATGCTCTAGGTTTGATTAGATAGCTTTGTCTTTTTTCTTTATTTATTGTTTTGGGATTCATTGCATGAAAGCTGTATTAATCTAGACTAAGATCAATATGGTTTTTATATATTACAACTGAGTACTTGCCATCTCATTAGGCTTCAAACAACCCTCCATCTCAATAGCTCAATTTAAAATTATTGTAAATGAACTAATTCACTAAATATTATATAATGTCATAACGAATCGATCACTAATCAATCCTGACACTTTGGATCGGCTACAATCACTCATCGACTGCACTCTGGTAATATGTTGATCCCATTTTCATAGCAAATACTTTCCCATTCAGTCTATCCTCACCCAATGCACCGGGATACTTTCAAGTAGATCACTCATATAAATATTACTCCACATAAAGCAAGGTTAATTCTCAAGGTATTATGAATGAATTTTTGAAAAGAAATGTGTGCAAGTATGAATGATGAATGAATTTTCAAAGGTTAAATCTTTGAAAATTTGACATAGATTCTTTTTAATCATCTTAATTTGAATTATCGAAATAACATATTTACACTTATGTAGTTATGCATACGCGTGAACTTGTTCTTGGGTTCGAGCTCGCATGGGATCGATTTTCTGGGCTATATAGATTTGTTTTGATCATTAAGCCCTAATTCATCATATTAACAAACAACTAACATTAAAAATAATTTGTATGGGTACTACCTTAATTTGATTGAATGGATATAGTTGTATTTTTTTAGATTAATAGGAGTAAGTGTCAGGCCATGTGTTTGTTGTAATAGTATATATGGTTTACATGTAATGGTTACATTGACAAATGACATATAACATTAGATAGTGTTTTTAATTCTACAAAATGTAGTTATATGTGTTGTTAATTTCGAGGAAGGTACATTATACAACTTGAGGCGTGTTTACGTGCAGATTCTTAGTAGGGAGCACGTATGTATATAGTTCAGATCAATTGTGGTAGGTAACATCAGTCGACATGATCAATTGCTCATCACTTAGTTGCATCAACGTGCAAGCTGTGAACACATAGCTTATATGTTTGGTGAAATTTACACAGACTCTATTGTCAATAACACTCACTGAACAAGGATGGACTACAGTTTACATGCCTTGTATTATTGAAGCACAAAAGTTGGAAATCCTTGTGTTCTAGAAATTCTCCTTGTGAAAATCGAACTGTGTCGAAGAATTCAGGCTAAATTCCTTGCAGAGCTCCTTCAATGTTTTCGTCAGCATTGGACTTCCGCAATAGAAAACCCCTGATGCAATAAACAGATTTTATTCTTGTGAGTGTCCTAGTAGCATGTCCATGCTCCTGTGTTTTCAGGTGAACAACAAACAATTAATGTGTGTTGAAATTTATGACTTATTACCTATCCGCTTAGATGGATGTGCATTCACCAGCTGCGTAAACACTTTTTTCCAGCTTGGCCTGGCGAAATGTGTTCGTAACTGTTGAGGTTTCAGGTTGCGGTTAGTATTAGAGAGTAAAAACTTGTTAATCTGATCATGTTAGAGAACTAACTGATCCTGTGAAATGAAACAAATAATATGTGTACGTACCCGGCTTCCTGAGAGGACGTCAACCCCACTTTTAGCTTGTTGCAAAGACTGTACCATTGATATTAGCGCTGATCGTGCATCTCCCTCTTCGTGTATGCAGGTTAAGTGAGTGTGCATGTCAATAATGTTCTGCAACATTAAGTTCAAAATTCTAAAACTGAGAAATCTGCACTGTTAGCATAATAAAAGTACTGCTGTTATTTCTATGAACTGTTGCTCTCTTAAATAATTCAGAATTTACATGTCTAGATATGAACCTACATTGTAGTCATGTTCGGCAATATCATCCACAACACCTTTGAACCAGTCAAGAGATCCGTGTTCCCTTGTCGACCAATAGAAGTAGGCTCTTTGAGGCCCTTTCTGGTCACCTAGTGGATCCTTGACCTGATCAGAGAGTTAGATTGTAGCCTGTATAAAGCACTGGAACAGCATATACAAAGACTTCTTCGATACATTTTTTGCATGATTAGTTATACTTACCGATTGAGCTTGGGTGTTTATTATGTCTTTTAAGATGCTGATAAAAGGCGTTGCTCCAATCCCCTGGCCGATGAGCAAAAGGATATGGTATTTATTGTAATCCTGTGCTGGTGCACCGTAAGGACCCTTGATCAAGATCGTCGGGAACCTGGCCCTGAATTTAGCATGATAACAACACTGTTAAGAACAAATCTGGACATAATCAAGAGCCTAAATGACACATGCTACCATTATGTTTGGCCACAATAGCACTAGTTTTGAACTATTGCATAGCCTTGTATCGGAAATATGCATAACGACGTGTCTAGGCCGATTTTCAGGTGGTATGAACTTAAACTTATCCCAGGCTGATGTTACTCACTGGTGCATTTGAGTTTCAGGATACACTTTTGATACCATCCTATTTAGCTTTCCTTTTTTTGTTTCCACAGTTTGAGGTGAACAGACCTGTATTTACATAACAACAATCATATGATGATATGAGAAACTTAAATAACTAAAGTGGTAAGCAGGGCAAATTGACAGCAGAGAAATTTATAACATCTCACCTTAGCAAATCGATTTCTAAGTTCAGTAGTCCAGTCTCCCAGTGCGCGTATATGGACACTCAAAAAGTCATCACCTGGTGCTGAAGTAATAGTGAATGGATGCCTGTAGAATAAATTTATATTTTTTTCTTAAATTTAATAGAATAAGAAGGAATTCATATATTGACCAGCAGAAATGTCATATATGGTGGTTGCTGATTACCATTCAATGCCTGATATATCAGGGCACTTAACAAAAAGGTACATTCCACTCTTGTACTTAAATGTCACAGGTTTTTTCATGTACAGTGCTAAAACATCTCCCGGATAAACGACAGCCTGACAGAATAGAAGTGAACTAAAGTCAGTAAATTCAGCTCATAGGAGATTACCACATCAAAGTATTAAGAATTCTAACCTTGATGATGTCGACTCTGTACTTCTGATCACGAGAGGTGATGATCCTCTCACTTACATAGAGGAGCATTGGGACTGAAATATACAACAATATCTGCAAAAATGAGATGATAGTTACCATCAATCCAGTCGGAATCATGGGTAATATACAGTATCAAAATGAGAGAGCTTAGAGACATACACTTTTTTTGTACCATTCTCTGGTGAAAATCATTAAATTGTCATGGATGATCAACAGGAGATACACAAGCACCAGCAAATGATGTGCATACCAGAAGGAATTAAAGCCAGCCAAATGGTGAAATGGCCAACGTAGCTTTATGATATTTCTTCTGAACCAATGTGTTGCCAATGTGAATGCAAAAGTCATGAAAGTCGTAATTAGAATGCCAGTAATACCAACTGTGCTGGTAACAATACTCATATAAGTTGGTTGCTGGTAGTCAAAAGCTGGTCCAAAAATTGAGTGAAACTGGTCTATAGGACAAGATGCTATTCTAACATAATTGCAACTCAAGTGCATAAGCGTGTGAACAACGGTTCCAATAGCAATCTCCAGTGAAACCCATTGATGGAAGTTGATGTTGTCGTCAAAAGGGATTATGCTACCTAAGAACGTTTCTCTCAGCATAGTAAGAGTTCTCTTGCACACAGGAAGGAGAATGAGAGCCATGTTGAACTTGATGATTTCGGCAGTACCCTTAGCAGCACACAGACAATATCCCATGACTTCAAAAGCTGGTCGGTGTCTATGTTGAAGAAATTTCCATGTAAAGAGGAAAATGTTTATCATTTGCCATAGAACCAGGATCCATATTCTCTTCCAATTCTCATGAAGTAACTCAGAGCTTTTTGAAATTAATTTGCTCATTGGTGTTCTATATTCCTTTGGGATCATGGCTCGTGCCAAAGTTTTTGTTTTCCTTAACATTCTGTCTCCCTCGTGCTCGTCCATTCCTACTGCCCTCTTAAGCAGCACCTCAAGTTTCCACATCTGTTGATGAAAAAGCACAGCAGTAAATCTTTAAGTAAAGATTGTATATTTTTTCTTTTACCTTTTATCTATGAAGATGATCAGAAACAAAGTGAACTCTAACCTCTATATATCCTTTATGATCCGGATCAAGTTCATGCATAACAACAGAAGCATACTCAGCGGCATTCTCCTTGAAATGTGATAACTTGTTTGCTGAAGCACTCATTATTAGGACCTTTAACAATAAAATCCCATTAAAATCTCAACCAAAACAGAGGAAAGTAAAGAACACAGAAAAATAAATTATTTTTAACTTTCAGCCAAATTACTAACCTCTTTAACCTCATCTTCTGATAGCTTTCCATCACCATTCTTGTCACACCTGCAATTAAAGCAACCTTTGTCGAATTCTAGCATACTTTTCTCATCTCTTGCTATATGAAAATCCGTGGTCGAATATGACTTACATGTCGAAGAATATGTATAGCCTTGCTTCTGGATCCTGGATAGTCATGTCATCAAAGAATGTCCTCAGTTCTACCACGCTAATCCCATTTTCTGTGCTAACTTTCCTTCGCCTTGCCAATGCCTCAAACAACTGCCCCGCGAATTCTTTACTATCTCTCAGCCCTTTTTCACACAACAAAAAATCAAATATTTACTCAAGTAAGTTTATACAATTGAAGTCAACTGAAACTGGTTAGAACATATCAGATACATATACTAATGAACTTATCTCATGCAACTAAACAAAGTTAGAAACACAACACTTATACTTAACATACTGTAGATAAACGTACAATCTTTCGAAACTTTCAGAAAAAAGAAAGTGTCCGTTTATGTTGTTATCCTTTTGACATACCAATGCAGTCACCAAACTTGTCCTTAAACAGCCTGCCATCAACTGCATTGAGATGAAAACGCTCCTGGATTTTTTTCCATGCATCCTCCCCCGACTCATTGGTCTGAAGGAAACGCAGGCCTCCTTTTCCGTTCGGTTCCCCCCTTCTCTTCCTGAGGACAGCAGCATCCTGAACCTGGTTCATCTTTTCTGGTTCACTCTCTCCCATGAGATGCTTTAAGTTGTTGATAAGAATAAGCAACTTATAGTTTTTGTTGTTTGATAGTCTTATACAAGTATATTTGTACTACACTGTAAGTTCTTGTCAAGTGGTTGTTTATTAGCAAGAGCCAAGAAGGAACATTAACTCTATTTCTACATGTTTTAAATGTATCAAATGTCAACCTGTAGTTTTCATTCACATGACAAGCATCCTCTTTATAATATCAGAGAGCAAAATTAAAGCCCTATCTCCAGAAAATGAGAAAATTAATTAAAATAAAATAAAATTCTGGAGCTACAAATATATTGGAAGAAACTCAGGAACCAAATACAAACAACAGAGCACAATTACAAAAATCCAATCCTGTAAGCTCTCATCTCATCCTTTCATCTTCCTTATCCTATCTATGGCCTCTACTTTCTACTTGTGATCCACGATGCGGGAAGTATGTGCAACAATGTTATAATATTGAAAGATTAATGTAAATGATTAGATATACACCTGGCTATAAACAAGAAACATTTTTTCTCCAATTGGGCTAGCTAAATTCATTGTATAAATATCCCATTTAGCAAACTGATTCAATGGAAATTACCCTTTTCTTTATACAAGCATTGTTATCAAATGTCAACTATAAATTGATTATACATTTTCTTTATACAAGCATGTTATCAAATGTCAGCTATAAATTGATTATACTACTTATAACATATCATGTTGTTGTTCTATGATGTGAGTGAATAGTTGAAATACATAATAAATAAATTTCAACCATAAAATTCGATAGTTTAATGTATGATTAGTATGCTAAATAACGTTCTTTATTACAACTGTGAGCCTTTGAAAGTATCAATTTACACCATCACACAAGGTACGTACATAGTTAGGAACTATATTCATATTGGTCGATCTAGGAAGATATCAGACTACACATCATAATTTATGATCAAGAGAAGAAAGCTAGCAACGGAAAAGAGATACGCAGTAGCAATGAAGAAGTCGTGTTTCCAGCACATTACGTTTTATCATAAAGAGAATGGCGACTTATACCTTATGCATTAGAGATAGTACGCTCGAGTTTGTTATGTAATTTATATATATAAACAGCTCAACTCACTTGTTCTTCCTCACTTGTTAATTAATTATGACCATAATTCTCTTTATTCAAACTGAGAATTTAGTTTTGTATTCATTCTAGTAATTCAATACAAATATATTTTCACAGAAGACCTGTCTCATGATTTATCAAATGAATTTCAAGTTGTATAAATATATCATAAATCACATATTTTGTCGTGAAGATCTGCCCATTGCATACAGCTTGATTAGGTCACCATAAAACTTTTAACCAGCTGCAGCTCACAATTTAGGCCCCTTGAGGCTTAATTACTAATTTTAACGTTTTTATCAACTTTTGCTAGAGAACCTCTAGTAGGTTGATCAATGATCACCTGATAAACTTTCCCATATTTAGAAGTGTAGATAACGTACATCATTTAGTAACATGTGATAGTTGAAATTGAACAAGTGTATTATGTTCAAGATGCAAAAGTTTGTATTCTAGTTTGTGTTCCTACATATATTCCAGGGCATATATGAAGAAGAGGAGCCCAAAATATGGCCCATCCCGACAAGGAAATAAATGTCCGAAACAATGAAATTCTGAACCGAGTACGCAGGAACCAATGTTTTATGATGCGGGTCCAAGAATTACATACTCCACTTGGTTTGGAACGGTTTAATTTTGAAAGAGGTAGTACAAGCAAATGCAGTACACAAATTCATACCAATTGTCGTGGCTCAAAGTCTGCCTTCCCATTTGACCTTACCATGTGCGTAATATTACACAATTCGATTATAAATCGATAAATTTTTTAAAATAAAATCATCTAATATTTATTTAACTAGTAATTTAACTTGATCTTTTAATTTAAATTATTAGTCAAGACATACTTAGACGTCTTATATTATAAAATTACTCAAGTTGGAATACTATACTATTGTACTATGGATTTGAACTTTAATGCAATAATCAATTTTATTTTAATCTGGGTGAACCGGTTCAACCCGATCAACCTTCGGAGTTAGTTTGTCAGATAAGAACTGGGAACATACAAATCCGATCTAGGTTTCTGACCGGTTGTGGTCTCTACAATCGGAACCGGACCGGTCAGCTTGCTACGCTTGTGGATCGGGTTGGATTTTGTATGGGCTGATGTGGAAGCCCATTAACAGGCCTATGAGAAGATATAACTCAGATCTAGATTTTGTGGCATGGCAATATGGCATCTTCGTTTCAGACGCTCAAGCTGATCAACGATTGTTCTACACCACCCTTTTTGCAGAGTCCATCGATGAAGATACAATATTTGAATCTGACTTCATCATCACATTCACCTATACCATTTTGATCGGTGGACGTTGCAATATGGGTGATTTAGAACAAATTTGGACATCTTTTAAAATCCAAATTGGTGTTTTAGGGTTTCGATCAGCTATCAAAAAGTATGGGTTTTTTTTTTCAGGTCTTACAGTCTGGTAAGAATTTGCCGGGTTTTTTTTACCATTTTTGCAATTTTGTTTTGCTATTTTTTATGTCAAATTAAAATAATAAAAATATTTTCATATTTGTCATTATTTGCATAATATGGTTAATTGTACGCCATAAATTGTTGTTGTGTTATATAGTTTATATACGTTTATACATTTTTGAAAACGTGATAATTTGAGAAAATTTTCGACAAATTGGACTAATTCTATATTTTCTATCACTTGAAAAATTGACATGCGTGTAACATTTCCCTAATTTATCATACTTGTCAATTAGCTTATCCTAGTTGTTCAATGTTATCTTAGTAGAGTCTTGTCCTGCATCATGCACCACAAATGGTGTCATATCGAATGAAGCTTTTCTTTAAGAACCATTACACTTTGATTTTTGCAAAGGTCTAGTCATTATTGAAGGTGATATGATCCCACTATCCCATAATCACAGGATTGTGACAATCACAGCTCGCAACCGGATTAAGAGGTGATGAAATGCTGAGGAATGCTTGTTTCTTTAACATTTGGAAGCTGCATGGCAGAATGATGCCCCTCCTCTGTGCCTCTCTCTCTACAGGTACTCCATCGAACTTTAAAGCATTATATGCATCTGAGAAGTTAAATGACCCAATAAGTCGGTATATTGGGTCTTGTTTGCTTAATTTCTTGTCGACGACTGATAATGTATCTTTGTTTTTATATTAAGTAAGCGTAAGTGAGTGAGAAGTCGAATTTGTTGCTGACTTATTCTGTACAATTGAGCTGGAATCATATGCCTCCATGTTAGCATTTTGATGTTGTAGAACGAGTTGAGAATGACTTACTATCTTTGTTCAGAAAGTTTGTTCCGACTTACTAAAGTAATTTGGTATTACCACACCTTAAACTTAGGCTGACATTTCCTGCTAGGTATTGTTGAGATGCACATTATTAGTAAATGTCCAATCCAATCAGAAACCTTCCTCACAAGTCACAAGAATCGGTAGATTAAATTCAAGAACAATATACAAGATAACAATATACGGTATACAAAACACCCAACTATATATGTCCAAAGAAGTGAACACAAGGTGCACCAGAATACCTACTTTACAAGCGTTGAGCCTTGTATTATTCAAACTTGAATCTGTAAAAGATAATGTCTAAATGGCAGAAAATCTGTGAGCATTTTAGAAATTCTCCTTGTGAAACTTGAAGCGCGTAGACGAGTTCACGCTTAATTCCTCGCATAGGTTCTGTAATGTTTTTGTTAGCTGTGGACCTCCGCAATAGAAAACACCTGAAATGCGCCGAAGGTTATTAATTACAAGTCCATGCACCTAGCTTTCATAGAGAGGTGAACATAAGTACTGTCTGATAAACTAAGAACTAACCTATCCTGCAAGTTGGATGTGAAGTCTTCAATTGCGTAAACACCTTTTCCCAGTTTGGCCTTGCGAAATGTGTTCGTATCTGTTAAAGTTCGAGTAAGTTACAAGAAAAGTTATAAATCTGATTATATTTTAGCACAAAAGATTGATCCATGGACTTAATTTGTACCCGGCTTTCTGAGACTATATCAACTCCACTTTTAGCATGTTGCAAAGACTGAACCATTGATATGAGTGCTGAGCGTGCATCTCCCTCTCCGTGAATGCATGTCAAGTGATTGTGCATTTCGATTATATTCTGCAACACTCGTAGAAAGTCATCAAATCGATTTAATTTCATATTACTGGGAGAACTCAGAATTCTGTGCAACATTATGATAGTAACAGTAATGGTTTTAAACTAGGCATTAATGGAACAGTGTCTAAATATGAACCTACGTTGTGGTCGGTTTCTGCAATATCATCCATAACACCTTTGAACCAGTTAAGAGATCCTTGTTCCCTTGTCGACCAATAGAAATATGCTCTTTTAGGCCCTTTTTCATTCCCTAATTGATCATTTGCTGTAGCCTGAGAGTTTTAACCTGTTTAAAGCACTGGAGCAGCATGTATAATGCTCTAGAATATCTTCTATCACATGATTTAATGTAACTTACGGATTGAGACTCAGTGTATAGGATGTCTTTTGATATGCTGATAAAAGGTGTTGCTCCAATCCCCTGACCAATGAGCAAAAGGATATCATATTTCTTGTAATTCTGTGCTGGTGCACCGTAAGGACCCTTGATCAAAACTCTTGGAAATCTGTACCAACAAAAAGGGATGAATTGAGCAGAATTGTGCCAAGTCAGATCTGTACATAATTGAGAAGCTAAAGAGTACTTACTCTTGCGTTTGAGTTTCTGAGTACACCTTAGTTTCCATTCTCTCTAGATTTCCTCGTTTCGGTTCTGCAGATGGAGGTTCGCAAACCTGCATTTACATTACAAAATTCATATACAAAATTAAACAAGGAAATTCAAAAGTTGACAGCGCAAAGTACCTTTGCGAACTGATCTCTGAGTTCTCTAGTCCAGTCTCCCAATGCCCGTATATGGACACTCAAATAGTCATCCCCTGGAGCTGAAGTAATAGAAAATGGATGCCTATATAATAAATACAAAATGAGTTTCCCAGCGCTGTTCATCGACATACAGATATATGTGATGCCTGTTTGTTACCTACTTACCATTCAAATTTGGATATATCAGGGCACTTTACAAAAAGATACATTCCACTCTTGTACTTAAACTTAAGAGGTTTTTTCATATATAATGCTAATACATCTCCTGGATAAACAACAGCCTGCATCCATAACAAAAGTCTACTCAGAGGCTGTAATTTCACTTGCCAAGAAATTTACCATGCAAAAGTAGGGCATTAGGAACTTTAACCTTGATGATCTCAACTTCGTAATTGTAATCGAAATGGTTGTAGATTCTCTCGCTTGCATAGAGGAGCATTGGAATGGCAATATACATCCATGTCTGCGCAAAGTCAAACGTTAGCTAGTCATCCTCAGTTCAGTAGCTATAGCTGTGTATGGATATTAGTTTATGATGTTGAATAATAATGAAGATATAAGATGACATACAGTTTTCTTGTACCAATCCTTGATCAGAAATATGAAGTAACCATGGATGATTAAGAGGACATAAACAAGCCCCAGCAAGTGATGTACATACCAAAAGGCATTAAACCCAGACAAACTGTCAAAGGGCCATCTTAGTTTGACGACATTCTTTCTGAACCAATGTGTCGCCAGTGTAAATGCGAAACTCATCAGAATTACCATCAGAATACCTGTAATACCTGCTATGGTCCCAATAAGGCCTATGTAACTTGGTTGGTGGTAATCAAACATAGGTCCAAGAATAGCATTGAACCGGCTTTTAGGACAGGATGCTATCCTGACAAAGTCGCAACTCAAGTGCATAAGAGCGTGAATAACAGTTCCAAGAACAATCTCGAGTGCAATCCATTTGTGGAAGTCAATGTTGTCATCGAAAGGGATTATGGTACCAAGGAACGTTTCTCTTATCCTTGTAAGAGTTCTTCGACATACAGGAAGGAGAATGAGAGCCATGTTGAACTTGAGAATTTCAGCTGCACCCTTGGCGAAACACAAGCAGTATCCCATAACTTCAAATGCCGATCTGTTTTTATATTGAATGAATTTCCAAGTAAAGAGGACAATGTTAATGCATTGCCACAGAACCAGAATCCAGATTCTCTTCCAATTGTCATGTAATTTCTCTGAGCTTTTTGTAAGGAAACTGCTCACTGGTGTCCTGTATTTCTTTGGGATCATGGTTCTTGCAAGAGTTTGCGTTTTCTTTGCTATTTCTTTTCCTTCGTCTGAGCCAATTGCCCCTCTTAGTAAAGTCTCAAGTTTCCACATCTGTTAGAGATGAAGACTAGTTAAAGTCGAAAATGAAGAAGGTCTTTAACTGGATGAAAAACAATAATAAATTTTCACCTCTATGTATCCTTTATGATCTGGATCAAGTTCTTCCATAATATTAGAAGCATACTCAGCGGCATGGTCCTTGAAATTCGACAACTTGTTTGTTGAAGCACTCATCATCAGAACCTTAACAGTAAATTTCAATTAAAATCTCATCCAAACAGACTACAGAGTGATGTATTATTGCTTTTATCTTACCTCTTTCACCTCATCTTCTGATAGCTTTCCATCACCATTCTTGTCACACCTGCAAAACAACATCTATAACAATTCACATCCGAATGGCCTGTCAACCATGGCGTACGTTTACCATACATTTTTCATATCATTATGTGAATAATATTGGTCACAGTACCACTTACATGTCGAAGAATATGTGCAGCCTTGTATCTTGGTCCTGGTTCGTCATGTCTTCCCAGAATGTCCTCACTTCTCCTATGCTGATCCCATTTTCCGTGCTAACTTTCCTTCGCCTTGCCAACGTCTCAAACAACTGCCCCGCAAATTCTTTACTATCTCTCATCCCTTTCACACAACACATAAATCATAGTCACTTAATTTCAGCCATACTAAATGTTACTGAATAAAACGGAACTCAGTGTTATGTTAGCTACATGTAAAACAGTTAAGACTGCATGCTAAACATACCAAGGCAGGCACCAAATTTGTCCTTGAACAGCCTATCATTGACAGCGTTGTGACCAAAACGTTCCTGAATCGCTATCCATGCGTCTTCTTCCTTCCCTGTCTGGATCCTATCAAGGAACCGCAGGCTCGCAAGTCCTCGTTTAGCTCCTGATTCCATCATCGGGACAACGCTCGTGGAATGACCGGGCTGTGTTTCTTCCATTGGCAAATCAGTTTGAGATTAAAAGCTATAGATAATGAATAAAAAGTGTATTTGGTGGAGTTGGACGAATGTGACTAAAGTGTTGGCAAGAACATGATTGATGTTTAATTTACAAAGTTAGTGTCAATATTTATACGCAGCAGTCAGTGCCTATCTTTTGCACATGTAACAACCTGACAGCGATGTGAATACTACAAAAAACTATGTAACATGTACAACACACATCAATTGGAATATTGGACTCTTGAGATTTTATAATAAATTTAGGTACGGTACAGCTCAGGTACATACATAACTACTTCCTTGTATGGGTATTATCCGTTGAAATGTGACAATTCGGGAATGCAACTAACATTTGACTCAGATATACACCTAAATATTCGGGTGTGTGGTAGTTTTGAGTAAAACTAAACGGATGTGCATAAGCACCATGAAGGACCGGGGCGTTACAAATGACATTAGACCGGACCATTCACAATTGCAGAATCTAAACTGCAGAAATGGGTTTTAAATTTAAGACAGTTACCTGCACCTAACAAACTCAGTCGTCCCCAATGATCATTTAAAGGGATCTATATATGAGGGTTCCGGCACAAAGCAAATAGTATCAAACCAGCTGAGGTGTGTGGAAGTTCCAACCACTGGTAACCATCACTTACGATAAGACGTGTAATTATAGTTTTCTAAAAGAAATATACTATTAATCTCTACCGTTAAAATAATACTACAATGGTCTTCTTTAATAACCACTCGTGTGCCACTCGTTATTGACGAAATATTCTTCTTCCAGTTATATATCCCTTGATAAGACAACCATCGAACTACTTCTTTCTTTATATATGTATGTGCAATAATTTTAGTCTGAATTCAAACAATTGCTTGACTTAATTGTCTCAGACAATGTCCCTATGATATCATTTTACTCTCTTATGATGTGAATGAGATATTGGAAGCGTTTACAAAAATAATTTTTGGATTTAAGATTATGAATTTATGATCGTATTTAAGCATTTTAATTGATACTTGTCAACTTGTATGATTTGAGCATTTAATAACATAAATGAAGAACAGGCATGTAGGTGTAAGGATTATGCTTTGCATGTTTACATAAATCCTTAGTTGGTAGTACTTGTTATAACTGAATTTCTTTATTTTTCATTTTTTTCCTGAAAAGTTACGATAAAACAGAAAAAGCACCGCACATCGCATGATCAGGGAGACATGCAACATCACAGGGCCAGGTTTGGAAGTGAAGAGGACACTTGCACGATAGCGTTATATGCACTTTTAAGAGTAAATACACCGGACTTACGTACCCCCATTTTAAATGTTCCGATCATACAACGAAAGAGGCAAACCCTGAATTAGTAGAGCTAAGTCTTGAGGAAAAGTTGGTATAACAAATCAATTGAGGTAACATTCATACATTATCATGCATGGGGTAATTAACAAGCCAACAATCATCCATTCTTGCTATACTACAACATACTCTGATACTCATATCAACTTAATCAGGAGTTAATTTACATATCAAATTAGTTCTCACCATCAATAGACCATTTCTCACTTCCAGCATTATTATTTGATGAGTCTATAATATACTCCATAGTTTCCAAGTATAGTTGATTTTCTATGCATTCTAGAATTTATAGTTTGATGCATGCACACTTATCAAGTCTTTGTTAACACTGTTGGATCAGAGGAAAACTCACTGTTTTGGCTTATTTTACGAGAAGCTGCTATGATCGTAGGAATTTAAATTCATTTTTTGAAATGTTATATGTTCGTTCAAAAATCATATTTTGGGAAGTTATTAACGTCAAAATGTGTTTGAATTGTTTTCCATTTGAGTAGGATTTACTAAATAATTATATTTTATCATGATTGTACGTATAACGGTACGTTATGTGAAACCCGATTAGGTGATAGAAGCCTAAAAGAGTTATCTGAAACCCCTATTATATAATAGAATGGTTATCCGAGATCCGATTAGTAAAAGACACACCAGTTTAATTTTAGAAGAAATATTATTTTTTTACTTCATTTAAATGAAAGTATTTTTTTACCACTTTTTATGTTCCGTCAACGATTTAATTTTCATCTAAAACTACGTGTGAACTCAATGTATGAAGTTCTTCCTGACAGAGGGAATATATACGTTGGGAACATTGATCTATTGTAACTAGATGCTCTAAATCATAATTATTTCAGTCAAATTTAACAGTTCATTTTATGGTATTCTACATAATTTTATTCCAGATGAACAATTTTGCATAAGGCAATTCATTAATATTTTTGACTCACTACACCAGTATTTCTCCTATAAATACCAGGTGATTGGTTCTTAAGAAAATCATCAATGAAAATATTCTTCTTCTTCATCCTCATCAATGGATAAGAAGAGAACAAGAGGTCGCCAAAAGATCCCAATTCAGAGAATCACAAATGAATCTGATCGTTTTGCAACATTCTCAAAGCGACGTCTGGGGCTGTACAAAAAAGCAAGCGAAATCTGCACATTGTGCGATGTGGACATTGGCATCATACTGTTTTCGCCAACTGGTAAGCCATTTTCCTTTTTCCACCCAACTATGGAATCTGTGATGAGTCGATTTCAGAATTCAAACTTTGAGCATAATGATGTGTCTCGTATGTCTGAGACATACACTCGAACTAGAATTCGCCAGTATAATTATGTGCTCGACCAGTTCACTGAGCAGTTGGAGGATGAGAAGAAGAAAGCAAAGATGGCAGCTCAAAATAAGGCTCGTGTAGCAGAGAACTGGTGGGAGATGCCCATTGCTGACATGAACAAACAGCAGGTTGAAGAACTGATTGGTATGTACAAAAATTTGAAAATGCAGCTCAAGAAACATGAGGAACAACTGAAAGGACAGGCCTCAGCCTCGTCTGTGTTCTTGGGGCCATATGTCCAGAATCATGTGCCTACTGCGGAAGCTAACCCGCCTCTGGTTTCAATGGCAATGAGATTGAACCCCTTGTCTGGAAACACTTTATTCCATACTATTCATGGATATTATCCTTATGGTCAGAATCGCAATGGTGAAGGCTGTAGTAATCAGGTCTCTGGAGAAGGTAGTAGCCAGAATCGAAATGGTGATTTTGCAGACAACATAAGCTACAATGGACAATTCAATATTTAGAGAGGTGGAGATTGTTTCATAGATCGGGTCCTCTTAAGTTCTTATTTGATATTTGAGTTAAATTAAGTTAAGCTAGAAACCTGTTCCTTGGTGAGTTATGTGGATCAGGTTATAAGTTATGTTTCCTTTCTCTATATTAATATGTTAGTTGGTAAGACTCTTCCCTGCAATCAATAGATTGGAGTTCGAGTCATATTTGTTATTTAAAAAAAATATGCGAGTTGTATTGCATTTTCATGGCAAAACTGAGTTTTATTATGGACTTGTTTTATTTACAATTTCAATTGCAATGCCATGTCTCAGTTTTTACAGAATTATAAGGTAGAGTCTTCTGGAAATGCTTCATAAAAATATAGTAACAGAACTTTAATTAAAAGTTCAATCGAGATAACAAAATCTTGAAATTTGATTGTATACTTCCATCCTTTGTTTTTTGTTGCAAGTAAATATAAATTTTTAAATGATTACATGAATAAATACAACAGTTAAATTTTGTAAAGTTAGCAGATTCATAAATACATTTAAAATTATCCGATATAGTCTAGAAATATAAGATTAATATAACAGAACGTATAATATATGTCGAATATATATATAAAGATTCACAACAAATTAAATGTCTGCTCAATCAGATGTACACTAAGTTAGATTATGAATATTATCTGTTTAAATTTGTTAAAAGTTTATTATAGTATTATTAATTTATAGTCAAAATTAATTATGACTACAATTAAAGTTAATTAATGTCGAAGTTTTATAAAATTTGAATGGAGTATTACATACAACTTGAAGGTTAAAAACACAAAGAGAACAGTTTTACAGCAAATTTTTAGATAATTTGCATAATGATATAATGCATGAGAGAAATCTTATTCTCAACATAAATACAAAATTAGATATAAGATATTCTTGTATTTTCCGTGTAGAATATATGCTCCAATTCTACCATTTTCTTCATTAATTGTTGGAGACTCAGAGTTAAGAATTACTCCATCCGTCATGTTAGTAATAAAACAATTTGATTTTACACGTTTTTTAACAAAAATATATAATATGTGATTAATAATAAGTTTGAGATAGAAAAGTACATATTAGTTCAATAATACGTTTGGATGAAAATGAGTTGTATTATAGAGTTCATTTTTATAAATGGAAAATTTTTCATTTTGATGGAACGTTGAGAACGAAAAAATATTTTACTTTTAGTAGGACGGTGGAAATAGTAATTTTAAACTCATTGCCTTTCACTTCCAATGAAACTTAGTGCTTTTTAGCAATTTCGATTAATCTGTGAAATTGAGATATTGTATTCTAAGTGTTAAAGGTAGTTTCTACGCCAATTTTGATTACACAGTGAGAATCATCCCCTCTTATTTGTGTCTATATTTTTTAAGCTTTAGTTCAACTTCAGTTGAAAACTGACAAATTTGATGGCTTTAACTTCAAGTCGCACTTAAGCTAGTAACCAAAAATTATATGTTAATATAATCAAATATAAATATATATTTAACCGAACATAATCGAATCAAATCGAATATAGTTGAATCTAGGAGCATAGTCTTACTCTATTCGATAACAAAACGAGCATCAATTAATACGAGCTGACGACAGCCATGCACCACCTGTGTCCGCGTTCCCGAAGGCACCCCTCTCTTTCAAGAGGATTCGCGGCATGTCAAGCCCTGGTAAGGTTCTTCGCTTTGCATCGAATTAAACCACATGCTCCACCGCTTGTGCGGCCCCCGTCAATTCCTTTGAGTTTCATTCTTGCGAACGTACTCCCCAAACCAATATAGAACCAGAATGGATGGTTTGTGTTTATTACCAGTCCTTCCTCCTGAGTTAAGACCCATTGTTCAGATAGATGGGGGTAAATTAATGAGCTCGGATATTAATGAACTCTATCGAAGAGTTATCTATCGAAACAATACTCGCACGACGGGCTATTAGCTCAGTGGTAGAGCGCGCCCCTAATAATTGCGTCGTTGTGCCTGGGCTGTGAGGGCTCTCAGCCAGATGGATAGTCTAACACTTTATTGAACGAGTAAAGATCGAGCCTATTAGAGTTATATATGAAGACTAAAGTAACATAATAGCTCTATTAATCAGTAAAGTTTGGTTGAAGCTCGAGCATGAACAAACTACGTAACTTGAGCTCCAACTTGAAAAGAAATTTCTTCCATCGAGCTTAGTTCACGAGCTATTTTTCTGTTCACATCAACCTTTAGAAACTCGAATTTAGTTGTGTTCACAAGCTCGAAAACTAACAAAGCTCAACTCAAGATCTCGAAACCTTCCCAAAATTAACAAAATGTCTCTACCAAAATACTAAAGCTCGATTCTAAAATGTTATCGAGCTAAAATTAAAGTTCGAACAGGTTAAGCTTTTTTCGAGCCGGCCTTAATCAATTCAAACCAATTCGACTTGTTTTCAAACTCTTACGATATGAAACTTAAACTATTATTTAACCTTCAAACATGATCATTAGCTCAGTACGTCCTAAGCTCGTCTCAGCTCGGCTCGTCTACACGTTAATTTCAGCTCTTTCAGGTCAAAAAAGAACTATTGGCACACCCACCTTTTCTTCCTCATTGGCATGGCTAAGTTAGTAATTTCGATGACGATGTTGATCGGACGGTTGACACTCGTCGTTCTTCTTCTCCTTCCTCTTTCTTTCTTTCACCCGAGTCCAAGTGTACTACTCTACTAATCTCTCTCTCTCTCTCACACACTAACACGCATTATTTCTCTCTCTAACATCGCAATATAACAACAACAAACAAACCCACCTTCTTTAACTTCTTCATATCGTCTCTACCTAGGGTTTCACCGTTCCTTTCCGATTACTCCCTTGCTTCTCAATCACTTTCGATTTTTGCTCAATTTCAGCCTCTCTTCGATCGCATCAGGTCTGTGTTTCTTCAATCCTGTTAATCTACGTTTCATTCATTTCAAATGTGGATGAAATTGATTTGCTTTTTTTTTTTAGTGTGATTTTGTTGCATGCTTGTGATTTTTGTTCTGTACTGGGTGTTATGTTTTATTTATTTATTTTTGTTTGTTTAGTCTAGGGTTTTGAATTGGATTGGTAGAATGTGTTAATTGGGGATTGAGTTTGATAAGAACGGAAATTTGCTGTTTTTTGTGTGCGTTTGCTCTGTTTTAGGATGGTAGAGTATTGATTTGTTGTGGACGTTCTGCGTTTTTTTTCTTTCTAGGGGTCTGAATTGGACTGGAGCTTTTTTACTGTGGTAATGTTATGATTTAATGGCGATTGAAAAGAATAGCTTCAAGGTCGCCCGGTTTGATCCGGACTACCATTCGCCGAATAGTAAGGAAGTGCGTATATCGAGTGATGAAGAAGATGTGCAGCGACGGAACTCTGCTCCGGGGCTGGAATCAGATGGTGAAGATGATGATGAGTATGATGACTGTGATTCTGGTGCAGGCTCTGATGACTTTGATTTACTGGAGTTGGGTGAGACGGGAGATGAGTTTTGCCAGGTTGGTGATCAGACATGCAGCATACCATATGAATTGTATGATCTGCCTGGGCTGAAGGATATCCTGTCTATGGATGTATGGAATGAGGTTCTGACAGAAGAAGCAAGGTTTGGTCTTGCCAAGTACTTACCTGATATGGACGAGGAGGACTTTGTGCGAACGCTGAAAGAGCTGTTTTCTGGTGATAACCTGCATTTCGGGAACCCTGTCACTAAACTGTTTGACATGTTGAAAGGAGGATTGTGTGAGCCGAGAGTGGCATTGTATAGGCAGGGTTCGAAATTCTTCAAGTTAAGAAAGTATTATCACCACCTGCAGAAGCATCAGAATGACATAGTGAGTAATGCTTGTCAGGTAAGGGATGCATGGGTTAATTGCAAAGGTTACAGTATTGATGAAAAGCTTCAAGTTTTGAATATAATGAAAAGTCAGAACAGTTTAATGAATGAAAATATGGAAGAGTTCAAGAGTGACTCATCTGACAGAGAAGAATCAGGAGATGGGCTGTGGAGTAAGAAGTCAAAGGATACAAAGTTGGGTCAGAAGACAGGTCAGTATTCTGGGTACAACATGGCTGCTGCCTCAGATTCGTCGTCTCGTGGGGGGAAAGCTGCCATGGAGTCAGCCAAACACGGAAAGCAAAATCACAGAGGAACTATGAAACTGGCTGGAGCTGGAACCTCTTCAATGAGAGAGGCTGTAGATCCATTTATTTCTCCTAACCATGAAGTCGAAATGAAATTAGGCAGATATGGTTTTGGATTGCCTTCTCACCGGTATAATAATACAATGGGCCATGATTCCCCAATAGGCGCAAGGATCAATGATCATGGGAGGATCATCGAGAATGATGGTGGCGAGGAAAGAATGTACGAGGTTGCTGTGCACAGAGATCAGAATTACCCTGGAGTCGGGACAAAAGAAAAACATGGCGATTTCAGATATGGAAAGAAGCATGATGTCCCAAGAGCTGCAGAGGAGACAGGTAGTTTCATGGCAGTGCCTCCCACAAGGAGGAATGATGCACATACCCTAGGCAGGAATAAGACGATTAATCAATTGTCTGACATCAGGGTTTTAACTGCAAAGCCATCTCATTCCAGAAATGTTTATGATGTGGGAGATAAGGTAAAGTACAATGAGCATCTTCAGCAATTCACTCCTGAAAATTTTATGAAACTTGGTAATGCCCAAAAGACCAGTATATCCTCAAGGGTAAATGAAGCAGAGTTCTTAGGCGAGGGCGATAATTCATGGCAGCTTGGTGGTGGATTATTGCCTGCTGATTCATCATATAAACCTTGTGACTCGAGTGCCAGAGCTAAGAAGTGGAAGATGGGCCGGGAAGCTGTTGGCCCCGATGCACATAACAAATCATTGCATGCTGATTTTAGGCCAAAGACTTCAAAAGATAAGTTCCGGGCGAATACTCTGCAGAATGAAAGAAGAGAAGGTCTTGGTAACAGGGGCATATCTATGTTTCCTAGAAGTGAGGACACGGAGTCAGATTCTTCAGAACAGATGGATGTGGATGTGGATGAAAACCCTTTGATGAGGAGCAAGTGGGCTTACCCTGGTGGTGTGCCAGATTTGAGGTATGGCCCACAAATGAAAAGGGGTAAACTTTCAAAGAGACAGAAAAAGGATAGTTATGTAACCCCTGATGGATCAGGTCGGTCTTCGCAGAAGATTGGGGACTATGGTCACAACTTAGAGATGATGACAGCAGAGCAGAAAGGCAAGATGCATGATGTTGGTCAACTGAATACTTATTTCTCTAACAGTTTGGAAGTAGCAGCTTTTCCTGGACCTGGAAATTTAATCGGGCATCAGAGATTCTACCCATTGGGACAAAATGGCCTCTCAGAAATGTACCATAGTGAAAACTTTCACATGCCATCACTGAATTCCTCCCTTATCCCATCGAGGAAGCTTCATCGTGATTTTGGTTTTCCCCAGCTGGATAATATACATGACTCTGGCTTCGAGGACGAATCATTCTGGTCGCAACCACTAGCAGCAAATTATGGAGTTCCTTTGAAATTAGGGAAGAGAGGCCAGATAGCTGAATTTCCAACTGGACGTTATCCTGAAAGACCCGATGTACCATTGATGGGGTGCAATACTCTCCCTAAGAAACGCAAGGCTAAGGGGGAGTTAGTATACATGGGCATGCAAGATAACAATAACTACCTTCATCATGCTGATGGTCAGTTGCAGGACCATCAGCCTGAAAGATCTGATCACAGATCTCTGAGGAAGCGTGGAAAAAACAAGGTTGATGATGCGCCCGATGCTCTAGAAAATGGTTTTTCTGAACCACCTGTCATGGAAATGGAAATTGAAGAAGTTGAGGTAGAAGTCAAACCTCAGAAAAAGCCATTGCCTTTAATAACGCCTACTGTACATACTGGCTTTTCGTTCTCTATCATTCATCTACTTTCAGCTGTTCGCATGGCAATGATCACCCTTCTTCCAGATGACTCTCTGGCAACAGGAAAGGAGGCTGATAAGAGTGATACTGGTGAACAGGTCAAGGAAGAGGAAGAAGTTGGAAAGAAGGAAGAAGTTGAAAAGAAGGAAGATGTCGAAAAGAAGGAAGATAAGTCAAACATGGATGTTAACACGTCCGTACCATCTGCTGGAACTAATGTCCCATCGCTCACTATTACTGAACTTGTTAATCGTGTCAAATCAAGTCCTGGAGATCCCAGTATTCTTGAAACTCAGGAACCACTTCAAGATTTGGTCAGAGGTGTTTTGAAGATATTTGCATCCAGAACTGCACCTCTAGGAGCGAAAGGGTGGAAACCGCTTGTCCTCTATGAAAAATCAACAAAGAGTTGGTCATGGATTGGTCCTGCGTCTCATCGTTCATCAGACTCCGAGGCAGTTGAAGAAGTAACATCCGCTGATGCATGGAGCCTTCCTCACAAAATGCTTGTGAAATTGGTGGACTCGTTTGCTAATTGGCTGAAGAATAGTCAGGAGACGCTGCAGCAAATTGGAAGCCTTCCTCCCCCTCCTTTGGAACTGACACAAAATGGTGTGGATGAAAAAGAAAGGTTTAAGGACTTGAGGGCTCAGAAGAGTCTCAGTACCATAAGCACGAGCTCTGACGAAGTGAGAGCCTACTTCCAGAAGGAAGAGCTTCTTAGGTATCTGATACCAGACAGGGCCTTTTCATATACAGCTATTGATGGTAAAAAATCAATAGTTGCTCCTTTGAGAAGGGGTGGTGGCAAGCCAACATCAAAGGCACGAGAACATTTTATGCTAAAAAGTGACCGGCCACCACATGTTACAATTCTATGCCTTGTCAGAGATGCAGCATCTAGATTACCAGGATGTATTGGAACCAGGGCAGATGTTTGTACATTGATTAGAGATTCACAATACGTTGTGGAAGATGTATCTGATACGCAGGTGAATGCAGTAGTCAGTGGGGCATTGGACCGTTTGCATTATGAACAAGATCCATGTGTACTGTATGACGGGGAAAGGAAATTGTGGGCTTACCTACATAGAGATAGAGAAGAAGAAGATTTTGATGATGATGGGACTTCTTCAACCAAGAAATGGAGAAGACAAAAGAAAGAAACTACTGAACCGTCTGACCAGGGTGATGTCACAATTGCTTACACTGAAGAAGCTGGGGATCAATCCAAATTTGACTTGGTATCTGATCTTAATGTGGAGCCATCATGTGCAGGAGATGATAAGAGATCAGAGCCTGACTACCACAGCGGTAATGATCAGGGGGAATATAATCCTGAAATCAGTCATGGTTCAGATCCGGGTATGCATCATGATCTTACTCCACTAATATGGAATGGTCTTCAAATGGATGCCGTGGAAGATCAAAGTTTGGTGGTATGCCAAGAGAATTCTACACATGAAGATTTTAATGAGGATGCATTTGATGGAGATCAACCACCTTAATTGTCAAAGAAAAGCCTTAATCACTTTGTTCAAGGTAATTGTAGTGTAATTTTACTATACTATGCTGATGATGTTTAAGAATATTAAATACTGGGAGTTTGTTTAAACTTTCTATGCCTACTTATGTTCAGGTAGGGGAGTTTCTTATTCTGCATAACCTTAGGGAATACATATGACCTTCATTTTAATTTCAAGATATAGTGGGTACTATTTACTGGTGAATAATGTGCTTGCCAATTGTTGAAGTTGTATTCTCCTTGTTGTTTTCTTACCTTTTTTTTTTTTTTTGGGCAACAAAATAACATTCTTTCACGTTTCTTGCTCAGGACTTCCCAGAATACCATTTTTAGTCTTTGATACTCCTATGAGTTATTTTTTACTTGCATAATAATGCCTGGCCTTCACCTGTAATATAAATTACTACATACTGAAATCAGTGTAGAAATTGCTTGCTATGTTCTGGTGAACCTGGTTACTAGTGTTTGTCATATGCACGTAACTCCATGTGGAATTGATACCCTCTGCTTGAACTTGGTTATACTTTGTGTGGCATTCTATCAGCGATGCAGCCGACTTGCACTAAGTTCAGTTCTAAATTTTTCGTACAAGTTGAGGGGTTATTATTGCTGTCAGTTATGCAGCCAACTTCCACTAGCTTGTGTTCTAACGCACTCCCAAATGCAGTAAAAGCAAGATCAATTACCTGGTATGGAGTAGCAGAAGATGCATTTTCACCTTGCAACCTCGTAGAAACCCTCAAATGATCCTCGAGAGGCCTCTGCAGGATCAAGATGGAGCTGTTGCAGAAACATGTGAAAGTAAAAGAAGAATAATTGGCCAGTCTCATAAAACCACATTTTGGACCTGTATGTATTGAGGGTTGTTCTTTTAACCCTAACGCTCTAGCTGCAAAGAAATATAATAGCAAAAGTTGGATACATGACAGGATTTAGAAGGTTTACTTGTTTTGACAGCTACAAAATGGTTCATGATCATCTATCATGATTCATGAATCTAGTTGCATCTTATAATTTAGTGTATTATGGCAGTTCATGAGTAATAAGAGATGTGCAGTACTAGAATGTTATTGCCAGCATGGTTCACTGATGAGGTCTAGCCTGTGAGAATTCTGTAATTCCTGGTCCATCTGGTAAGAGCAGCATTTTATGGTTTGTCCTTGGAGAAGAGGAGAGCATGAACTTCCTTTCTATGTGTTTGATAGTGTGTGGACACTCTGAGAACGGACAAAAATTGTTTGGGCTTAAAACTTCGTACATTTTCCATTTTATCTCACGTAGTATTTCGTAGATTATTAGAAATGAAACTATATCTCATATTATAAAAAGTATTTAAAAAAATGTTATATATACATTCAAATATTTTTACACATTTTATATTTCGAACGAAAAAACAAAACCATGCAAGCATCAGATTAATTTATTCAACTATTTATGGTATGTTGTATTGGCAGGATAAGGTCGTGGACAAATTAAAATAGGGTATGAGGTGTTCCTTGTAAATTATTCAACCTTTAATCTCTTGTCGTAATGTCAAAACATGTCAGACATTTAACCACATCTCTTTTATTGTAAAGGAAAATGCTAAAATAAAGAAACTTTTGAGATGAATATTGCACAAAAAATAAAGGTGGATACAATTTAATGTGAATAACAAAAAATGAATTCGGGTATAATTCTCCAATCTCCATCTTCATCATGTAAACCCTGGTTTATAACATGGATATTTGAGTTTAATATACCATACTATTTGTTCTATTTGCAAATACAATCACCAAAACCCAAAACTCGGCTACTCAGCTGAAAACTACAACCTAAAGCTTCCTATACAACCTCCCCAATATAAATAAACACACCTAGAGGCTAGAGTATATATAGTAACAAAAGAATATATGTAATTTGTTGTATGATAACATAAACTGTACAACTGCAACTGCAAGTCTCCAATTATGTAGATGGCTGCGAGGGGCAAACACTACCAGGAAAGTGATCTTGACAGAGAAACAGTCACTTAGTGGTTATGGCTGCACAACAAAATAGCTCAATGGCTCAGCACCTGGCCATCTAAACTTTTCCTTATGTCTCCATTTGTCTGCTGCTTTGATGATGAGTTTGTCTCCCAGAACGTCTTTAGCAGTTCAGCAAATGATGGGGTTCTCAGTTCCTCAATAGAATCCATGCTTGGAAGATTGAACAGTCTCTTTCTTGGTGTTGAACATGAAGGTTGATCCACCTGTAAGGTAACATTCCAATATTACAGGAATTTATACTAGCTTCAGAAGGTTGAGGTTGAGTTTTATAGGTGCCGAATTTTAGATAAAGCAATGAAAAAATGTATAAATGAGTGTTTGCAAGATGATGTAACAATAATTGAGAAAACTATTAAAACGGTGTCATACAGGAGTAAAATTTCTGAGGAACAGTTAAAATTTGAGTACCCTGCCCCTGCTTAAAACAAGCTACTCCAGAAGATATTTTACACATAAGTTGTTGCAAACAGCAGGAAATATGGAAAATATTTCTATAGACCAGGTCTTTTATATGGTAAATGCCTTGAAAGACATTGTGAGCCACACGGGCTCAAGTGATGTGGGTTATTGCGAGCCACGCAGGCTACAACTTGATCATAGATCTGGTCTATAAAAGGATTTATCGAGTCAAACATAATGACTAGAGTATAACTTGTCCTTACCGTATATTCTTCTAGAAGGCATTTTCCTGCATTCCCTGTGATCTCCACAATCTTATGATGATGTTGGCTGTTCAGGTCCCTTAAGTCTCCATAACAAGGAACAATCATGGAATCAAGATTCCCACATGCCTCATGATCAAGTTGTAATGAACCTGTAGTTTATGATATTAGTAAATCATAAAGGCATTTGAGCAGTGTAGAATCATCATGTGTTCTGAATCACAGAACTTCACCAAAGTATCGAACAGAATGACAAGTTGGTATCTTACGGTCAATGGATGACAGAAGAGTCTTGCTTCCTTCATCTGCATCTTCCATTGCAGAATTCACAGCAGAAGAGAATCGTCCACGTAAGACTTCAATGGTGTCCATACCTCCCCTATGGAAATCATTCACATTATATAAAACATGCACAAGCTCCAACAGAAGTTTAAAAAACAATTGTATATTTTTTTCAACGAACCTGACAATTTCGTTTATTGAGGAAACATTATTCTTCTCTAGATGCAGCAAAGACTCCTGCGCATTGTTCCATTGCATTGCACCAGATTTTGCTTGCTCAAAGCTGTGCATTCCAGGTTGACAATGCATTAATAACAATTAATAGCACTAACTTAACTACACATTTTAGATGTTATATAGATACTACCATTTATGAAGAACATTTTCCATATCCTCTTTTCCACCTTCCACTAGGGCAGTATCTTCAAGATAATGGGATTCAACTTGTTTCGTGTAAGTTGTCCAATCAGCTTTGGTAGAACTAGTGCTATCTTGCATGAGAGACATCTCTTTCTGGAATTCATTGGTTCTAGTATGTGCACTCTCCCGAAGTCCATCAATTGCACCTTGGACCTATCCAGACACAATAGAACGGAATTAAAAAAAAAAAAAAAAAGTCATTGATGAGCATGAACCGACTGAGGGTGAGCAACTAGTCTCATAATTATGTTTACTCAAGCTTAGTTGTATAGGTTAATTAGTGAATCTCATCAATTTGAAATGCTCAGAAAATGAATGAAGACATTTAGGATTCTATTTAGCTTAGGCACGATACAGGTGACAGAAAATAATATACCAGAAATAGTTTTGAGTGGGGTTACTATATTGTTGATTATTTAGTAAAACCTTCAGAGCAATTATCAGAATAGGTAGATAAAGGATAGTAAAGCTATGATGTTCCTGATTCAATAAACGTTTGAGTTCAGCTACATATCATTTCTAGCATAACGAGTAGGTGTTGTATAAGTCTGATTGGAATTATGAATACATCATAACATAACAAACAGGGCAAAAGGCTTTTGCTGGTGGTGTACTTTGAACAAGGGAGCAGAATAAGACAATTTGTCACTATGAATTAAACAACTGTTACACTGTTTATAGCAAATTAAAGGTTTTCCTTGATGTTATAAAAAGAAAAATGCATTTGCAGCTTCCAGCTCTCTTTTGCTGGAATAGATAACACCTTCACAAACATAAGACTAATTTCTTACTTGTCCATCTAAACTTACATGGCTAGCATTTATTCAGTTCTCATATTCTATATGAAAGTTTCAGACATGATTGTTAATTAGAATAACAGAAGCAGGGAATTTGTTAACTTTTTAAGACATACCAATTTTTTCTTCCGAGCATTAGAATCTGCAAGCAACTCTGCCACTTTTGCTAGTAGTTGCCTCTCCTCAGTGGCAGTGCACTCCTTTATTGACATAAATACTCAATCAGCACGATGTCATGTTTATGCAGAACATTACAGGTGTTTATAAGAACAATTTGCAGTTACCTCAAACTTCTTTTCAAATTCAAACAGCTTTGTATCATTAACTGTCTGTGCCTCCTCTACAATGTGGCCCAACTTCGAAGCATGCCCATCTAAAGTTGTGAAGAAGCTTTCAGTGATATGGGATATTGATCTTGTAGATTCAACAGCTCTGCTATGTGCCTGGAAGTTATGTGAAAATATCAGAAGTAAGTTCCTTTTCGCAGTGGAAGAAAATAAAATGGAAAGAGTGATGATGACGAAAAATGGGCAGCGTTGTTAATTTGTCAGCTCAAAGAACTCCCGCACCCACCTCAAGTTGCTGATGGGCGTATGCAGTTAACTTATTTTCCTGACTATGTAGATTTTCTTGAAGATCATTGAGTAATGTATGAGCCTCTGATGTAATTCCTTTGAAGAGCTGCAACATTCAAACTAAATAAGGTTTGTGCTATAGAAAGCTCTCCAAGTAATTCACGAAACCAATATCAGTAAAACCAACCTCTTCTAATGCCGAAGAATGCATGGTAACTTCAGAATCCAGATGACCAAAAGTTGATTGTGTGTTATCATCAAGTTCTCCAGCTAAATTATGTAGAGTCTTGATACCAGAGCCATACATTGTTTTCAATTTTTCCAAACGAGCTCGAAGCTCTTCAGTAGCCTGCAAGATCAAAATTTGAGGAAGGGCAACAATGGGGCATTTAAATCACGCATGTTAACTCTGGGGCTAAAATATACCTTGGACTTAGTAGATACAAATGAATGCATATCTTCTTCCATCTCTTTCAGCTGTTGCTCTTGCTGAGTGGTCGATGATGCCACAGCTTTATGCAAGATTTCGAGCTGCTGAGTCAACTGGGATTGGAACTTCTGTACAAGAGCTCTATTGTCATCTTCTATTTTGTCCTTGCGTTCTGGAATGTTATCGGTGCTTAAGATAAGTAAAGGCCTTTAATTTCTCAATCAAAATGTTAGGTTGACAGAGAAAGGATGCAGACCTATCTTGGCAAACAGACTAGAGACATCTGTTGCAGCCTTCTCCAGCTCTACTCGAAGTTCAAGTGCTCGCTCAATGAGTGCTTTCTCTGATGGAAACAATCACATGAAGATTCACAAGGCAGTGCTAAAGAAAATATATATAAGCTTTTGATTCCAGCAAATCGAAAAATAATCAACTCGGTTGATGAATATGCAAGATTATAATTCTAAAAGTTAATATTAGTTATTCTTCAGTTAATATACTCCCTGGAATTCAGGACAGTTTCAGTTCACTACTTCAATAGTTCATCCATATTACTAAAGGGATATCAAACAGATACTTAAGATGGTTAATTTTGGAGGTTGCAAAGATGAATTAAAACATGTGAACTATCTATAATTAAAAGGAGACACTGTTATTATCGTTTACAGTGCATGTCAGATTGGCTAGTCAGATTTGGAAAAACTCATGAATAAAACAAAGTGATATATGATAATTGAGGAGGAAAAGTTCATGAATCTAACTTGATAAGAACTATACAAGCAAAGGTACCAACCAGACTTGAGAAGATTGGATATCAGGTACTCTTTTTCCTTTATTTTTGCATTAGCCTGTCTGTGCCTTTCTTCAAGGTCAAGCAATGAATACTCAGTTTTCTTTAGCTTTGTCTGAATCAAAAACAGAAATTTAGTCACAAATGTATTGTGAAAGACATAAGTATATTTGACCACTTGTAACCAAATATACCTCAGTCTTCTCAAGTTTATCACTTAGTTCCACTGTCAATTGGTGCTCAGAATTGTAACGTTCCTGGAGCTCTGAAACTTGCTGCTCACGGAGCACAAATCAAGTATGGGTCTTAATTAATCTTTAGTAACAACCAAATGAGATCTAGTGAGGAATAATGAACAAGAATGGGAAAGAGAACATTATATACCTTATCTCTGGATTCAAAATCCTGTTCCATACGCTCTATCTTTTCTGACATGGCCTGGAAATTTGAAAATTATGGAACTGAAAATTCCTTCTTCAGCTAATTGCATCAGATTTATATATGAAACACCAATATACCTTCTTCTCTGCCTCCTCCTGCAGATACCTGTCCTTGGGTATGTAGATACCATTCTTCTCTCTTGCAGCATACACCTCTATATGGTAGGAAATTGTCATGAGTAGCTGGTGATCACAAAGTATAAAGCATAGCACTACAATTAAATAACATGCCATTGTGCAAAAGAGGTGAGAGGGGAAAACGAACCTTGCTTAAGTCGTTCAATTTCAAAGTACAAGTCCTTCATCAGCGCAGATTTCATCATTTTTTGATTAATCTGCAGTCATATAAAGATATACAAAGAGGTTGATATTTAGAAACGAGAGCAAAGCAGCTACGGAAAGGGTTAAAATCAAAAAAAAGATTACTAGCCTCAGGTTTGTTCTTTATGTTTTTGGCACGATGAGCGTAGTCCAGAGTGCTTAGTGACTCTTCCAAGCAATGAATGGAAGGTGATATTGTGGCAATAATGCATGTCTTTGTTTTCCCTCCGAGTGAATCTCTCAGCAATCTTGTTAGTTTGCTATCTCTGCGTTTTAAGGATATACATGTATTAATCTCTGTATGCATTGCCAGAACCATATATGCAGTAAATTACTAAATTTGACAAGATCCTATTTCTATACCTGTAGGGTATATGACCAGAATGCTCAACCAAAGTATTTATGACTCGACCAAGTGTTAGCAAGCTCTTGTTTATCTCACCAGCTTCCCTTGCTCTGCCCTGCAAAAGTAGTTAAAAGATCATTATTAGCACATAGGACAACTTTAATTAGTAAAAAGAATACCCATGGTTAAGTATATAGTTGCCAAATAATACTAACTTCAACAATTTCTTAAATTGTTAGCCTTTAGATTGATTTTATGATTTCTCACCTCTCTGGCACCAGAGCGCGAGATATTCTCTGATCCAGCAAGGTCTACTAGGTTAAGCTTCCCACATTTGATCATCTCCTCCCCTTCTGGAGTACGCTCCTTTATGTGGATTGTGATAGAAAATATAGAGTGAGAACGACTACTTTGTTTGTTGAGAAGAGTTTCAGCTGTTCTCCTCTTGGCAGAACCTTTCTCTAAGATCTTGTATATTTCATTCGCAGTGGTCACCAGTTCCTCTTCCAGTCCCCTAACCAGAACTCCACCTTTCCCATCCTCCATCAGTGCTATTGGTTTCTTTGACTTGTCATCTGTAAATTTGACACATTCTTCTGGAGCTAACAGATCTGTTATTTCCTCATTGTACAGCTCTAAGAAGGTAACCTTCATGCTATATTCGGCGCTTTGAGCCTCTAAGATATCAAATATTTGTTTCACAGCTCTTGGAATAACACCCGCATCATTTGGAATTTCACCGTTCTAATCACAACAACAAGCCAATTACCAAGATGAAGCAAGAAATGCAATAATGAAAGAACTACAGTTCAAAATAAACAAACCAGACCTTTTTTCTTGCTCCACCCTCCATCGTGTAAGTCTTTCCAGTTCCTGTTTGCCCATAGGCAAAGATAGTACAATTGTAGCCTTCTAGAACTTCAAATACTATCGGGCATACAGCCTGATCATACAAATCCTTTTGCTGGGATGATGGACCAAAGACCTAAACACAATATACCTCAAATCATCACATGGATTCCAATTTCAACTCATAATGTAGCTTCAATAGCTTATCAATGCAGTTGATCAATTCCTACTGCATATGCACACAATCGATAACGAAAACCTACCCTATCAAAGATGAAAGTCCTATCAATCTGCTTATTAGCAATATTCTGAACAGCACAAACTTCTCTCCTGCCATCATTGCACGTAATCACCACCGGCGTACGCGACCTCACCTCATCATCACTCAACGGCCTGCAACACATCCCCAAATCACATCAAACCAATAAAACACACAAAAATTAAAACCTCGAACATAAAAAGCTAGTAAATCAACCTGCATCGCACAATAACCTGCACATTTACACCCTTCTCCCTATCATGCTTCCCACTGAAGCTCCCTTCCCCCATTCTCAGATCTCTCGTCGCTTTCTCACTGGAATGCGGCGTTTGAGCTGGCGATACCGCCACTCCTCCACCCCCTCCTCGTCTCTCCATTCTCCAATCAATCAATCGATTACTCACTCACTCCAATCGTACTGTATCCAAATCAAACGAGTATTCATTAAAACCGAGTCAACTCGAGATGCAATTACCCTAAATCTAATCAAAACATTAGCAAAAATAACCACAACATTGCGTAGAGAACAGGAGATGAATCGAAATTAGTCTAGAACAAACGGCATTGAATGCGATTTGGCATATAGCGAGCTGTACGTATGCGAGATGAGGATTGTACCTGCTTGGCCGGCAATGTGAATACAAAATACGATCGTATGATACTGTGAGAGAGTGAGTGAAGAGAGAGTAGTAGGTATTTCTCTCTGTGTGTGTGAAATTGAAGGTTTAGATAGCTTGAGGTGAAAGTGATGCTAAAGGTGAGTGAGTGAGTGAGTAGAAATTACAGAGCAGAGCGTGAAAATGAAGCTCTCCAGAAAAATAGCTTGTTGCAGTTGAAAATTGAAATTGAAAAATTATTAAAAAAGAAAACAAAAAAGATAAATGTGGCCATTAACAACAGTTTCAAATTTCAAGACGACGTGAAAAAGGCTCCGTTTCAACTTGTTCTCAAGGTTTTATATTGTTGCTTAAAAAAAAGGGTGATTTCATTCTTTAATCATGGAGAATTGGAATTTATACTTCTCTAATCAATGCTCATACCTTCAATCAATGCAACCTTCAATCAACCAATGCCATCTTCAATCAACTTGTAAGCTTAATAAACTATTTTTCCCCTCAAAACACCATATCCACTTCAATTTTTCGACGAGATGGACACGGCATATTTCCAGTGGTTGAAAATCAACAAAACCCGACAAATACCATGAGTATGCAAGCTCACTTCGAAATAGTTCTTTCCAACCCCAACTGAGTCACGTTCGACCTTTGTTCCAAAGCTCATGTCATCAATACAACATGTACTACTATCTAACCGATAGGATATACCCATTTTGGGCTACGTTTGTTCCTGACATCCCGAATCCGGTAACTCACAAACAATCCAAGTTCTCCGAGCTCCAAGAGACCTGCCGCAAATACGTCGAACGTGCTTTCGGAGTTATGCAAGCAAGGTTTGCAATTATACGAAATCCGGCCCTTGCGCACAACAAAGTCATTCTCAAAATGATTATAGATTGTTGCATAACACTCCACAACATGATAGTTGAAGATGAAGGCCACAAATACCTAAACTATGATGAGGAAATTGAAGAGCTCGAACAAGATACCCGTGAGCATGTACCGGATCTCACTGATGGAGTTAGTATCTGTCGGGCGCCGTCTACAATAAATACTATCCCGGATACACCGGATGCATAGTTTAATCACGCACGCCCAGCTAACAAACGATTTGATGGAACGTATTTGGAGGCAACAGTGAATATGGATCTTCTCCAATCGAGGTTGTGTGTTTGTTTATTTCAATGTCATATGTTGTGGGTTTGTTGCATTTTATTTTTGTTTGATTTAAATTCCCCGCACTATGTTGTAATATATTCGTGGTTTGTTCTACTTTAATAAATTATAAAACGTCTTCAATAAAATGCAATTTTGTTAATTTCAACTTCTAAACAATTTTATAATATGTAAACTTCAAAATAAAATAAAATATGATGTGGCAACCACGACGTGACGGCGCCGCGTCACAATTCCAGAAAAAACGCGCAACGACACGCCGCAAGTCGTCACCATTGAAGATGGCCTAACACCAAAAATGAAAAGTTTTATCCCCACTAACTAATTTTTCTATTGTTTATTTTTCATACTTTATCACCAATTTAATCAATCTCTCTCTTACTTTATCACCCACTTACAACTTCATCAATATAATACATCTTATAAACTATTTATTTATTTCAAGTTTCTTAATTGGAGAGAAGTGAGAGACTAGGAAGCTCTTAAAAAAAATGGAGGGAGTATTAAATAAGTAACTACAGTAAAAACTCTATATAGTTATATTGTCGGGACCGAAAAAAATATTACTATAAAGAGTTTGTTCCTAAATAGAATTTTTTTAATGTGTCTATATACAAATTGGAACCGTAAATTTTTATAATTATAAAGAAATTATTCTTTTATAGGGTATTCTTATGAGGAGTTTCTACGGTAATTAGTGAATGAAATGCCATTAATGAAAAGTACTCCAGGGATTAGGGGACTTTTTACTCTCATAAGTTAGACATTTGAGTGAAAGGATAATTGTACCTTTTTTTTAATAAGTTAACTATAATTATAAGGTATAATTATATGTGCTAAGGATAATTGTATCTATTTTTAATAAGTTAATTATAATTATAAGATATAATTATCTGTACCACATTATAGCTCGTTGTATTACCTTAACCAGAACCAATTGATAACTCCATGTCTCTACCACCTTATAATTTTAAAGTTATTGGGATTCGAACTCTTTACCTGCTACATACATTTTCGAACTACTTACCACCAAACCACTTTATGACTCCCATGACAACTTCACCTTGAAGTGAGATATATGAAAACAAATACTATAAGGAACAATGGAACATCATGTTTTTGTGGGCTTGGGGAGTGTCTGTGCATTGCAATTTTGTGAAACATTTTCGACCGGGCAACAATTATGTAAAGTTCTGGCACTTGTGGGTAAATTTATAGTAGTACACTAGTACAGGCAACAAATTGCAATATGGACTGTTTCTTTCCATTGAAAAGGAAAACTTCTTGATTCATTGACCGGGTAAAATTGCAATAACTCCCCCAGTAAACTTTCACAATGACGTTCAATCCTATTACACTCCGTTTGAACCTCATTCAATCATTTATTTTCTTTCATTTGAAAGGCTACAGATCAATATTCTTAATACAAAGATGCAGTAAACGAAAATCCTATATTTAATATAGTGATGAACAATGCCTTGTAATTTGTAATTACTTTTTTTTGAAACGGTTAAAGATGACACGAACTCCTGACTTATTAATTGAAAGGGAATCGGCTTACCAACTGAGATGCACTTCATTGTTATTATGCATTACTTATGTTATACTATAACTGTATACTATAAATATCCACAACAATGTTTATGTAGTACGTACCTCAATGACATAGTAAAATGAAATTAACATGTGTGTCTACAATAACATATTCGTTCATTTAGTCCTTCTATGGTGAATGTACGTACCATATGATATATCATATGTTTTGTAATTACAAACAATCTGGGTGTTAAAATGTTGCCAATCAATTTAAAAGTTACCATCAATATTATATGAATAAGGAATTCTAGCTAGCTACAACAAAAACGAGTAGCAAAAGTAAACGAAAGTATCTTAAAGGAATCGATCACATGTATTTGGTGATATGTAAAGTTAAAGATGTAAGTAGCAAGGTAAAACGTCGAATACTAGTTGCAGAAAAGGGTGTCCATGTGTGTGAAGATGGTTCTCCATGTGAGTTAATCAGTGAAACAAACTAATGTGATTGTGAGCCCACATGACCCACTTTGCATGTTGGCCCCTATAATTTATCCCTCTTTCACTATTCACTGCCTTTACTCTCACGTTAGCTCAAAATGGTTATACTCCTTTTCTACTCGATCTTTGCCTTGCCTTTCAGTTTCCATTTTTCGTGACTTTAACATAAACAACTTATGTCAAATCGTTTATAACCGAGTGGTAAGCTGAGACACCCGTAACCATGAGGTCACGGGTTCAATTCTCTGAAATAGGTGATTAATATTCTTTGAATAGAGATTGGTGGTTATTTGCATCTGTAATCGATTGATAAATTCGTGTTGTTTAACAATTGTAATTGTAATTATATATTTTATGTTCAATAATAATTTAAAAAATTATGTAAATTATTAAAAGAAACATAAACAACTTATGTTTTTTGATTTTACCAAGTGTCACTTATGTAGGGACAGGGGATTAATCTTCATGACATACAAAATGATTTTAATGAGCACCTTGCTTGTAATCATGTTCAAAGTTACACTTAAATTTGTTGAATACTTGTTATGTTGTAGGGGACTGCAAATTTTAATACAGAATTCCTCGTGGTACTTCTTATCGTTTAAAACATGACATTGAATTGGTTATAAATTACTCCGTTAAAAGTAAAATAATTTTTCGTTTTAAACGTCCCATCAAAATAAAATAATTTTTTATTTATGTAAATAACGTCCACAATACAACTCATTTTTAACCACATATTATTTGGTCACATATATATTTGTATCTTAAATTCATTCTTCCCCATATATTATATATTTTTTAAAAAAATTTTGTGGTGCTGTAGTCAGTCCGCACATATTTTTGCAGATAAAAGAAATACACCATTTGTTGAATACTGACAATGGTTTGATATTTTATCATTTGTATTGAGCAAAACATCTGGGAGATTACAATTTGGCATGTGATATCATGTCGTTTCGTGATCAAAGAAGGGAAATCTTGGAAAATGTATTTTAAATTATAATATTTTCGAAAAAGTTATTTTTAGTTGTTACTGTTTAACTTTAGTATTTTAAATTGACATTGTGTTCAATTTTAGTAATTTGATGATATGTGGCAGTTTAATTAAGTGACACGTGTCAATTTGAATAAAGACGATCGTATTTACGTTTAATAATATTGTTAAAACTTAGAATTTATTTGTAATTAATAAAGACAGTCGTATTCACGTTTAGGTCCACCGTATTTTTATATTTTTCAATGTGACACGTGTCACATAATTAAGCTATCACATGTTATAAGGTACCAAAATCGAGCACAATATCAACTTAAGATATTAAAATTGGACGGTAACAACTAAAAGTACGTTTTCAAAGATGTCACAACTTAATTTAGGGTACCTTTTTCGAATTTTTTCCGGATTAAAAAGATTATCTTAGTGGTCGGCCGTATATCCAACTATCCAAGTACTAGGTCCAAGTCTGAACTCTGAACTAGACAATACCTCGTCAACATACATACTCATAGCTTCATCAATTAAGTGCTAATTATTCTTATTAGCAATGATGTACTATCTGATTCGGTGAAATGTGCATATAAATATGATGCTGTCTCATTAGCTCTCTGTGGCTGCACAGATGTCAAGAGTAGAATTTATTCCGTATCTTTGAATTTTCACTTAAATTGAAGAAACTCAATCGGATAAATTCGTTACAATTAATTTTCTAAGTCATAATCTAATAAAAAAAATAAAAGAATATCAAGATTCAGCTTCCGTTTATTTACCATATAAATTAACTGAAATTAGGGTTTCATATCGATTATGGAACACTCTACTTTTGTTACGTAGAAGGTAGAAAATATCATTGTGATTGATTATTTTTATATTTTGTGTGTGGGATGTTGGTGACTTGGTGTAAATAAAAGTTGGAAAATTGAAGTGTAACTTTACTATAATAAACCTTTACTATATCTCACTCATTTTTGCTGGAGCAGATAATGGGCCGTTGGGACGTCCAACAAGTAACAAGTCTCTTGCCCTGGCTCAGTCCACTGCAGTCTGCATGCTTCAGCTTGTTACTCTTTGGGCCAGGACTAGTTTAACACATAAAACGAGAAACGAAGAATCCCAATGAAGATTATTTCAGCTCGACTCATTTATAATTTTATGATAAGCTGACATATTAATTATCGATGTCACCGAATAAGGAAAGAAAGTGCATAGTAAAAGAATATGATTGTTGAAACTAGAACTTTATTAGTTGCTTTAACTGGAATTTAATATTTTATAAAAAAAATTAATTCTAATTAGCACAACTCAGCTAAAGGTTTAATCCAAACCATCTAATTTCACCTAAAAACCAAAACAGTCCAAAGTAATTGTTTAGAACTTAATTGTATTACTCCCCTCAACCTCCATCTTTGGTATAACCTAAATCTAAACATTATTCACTCACTTTTATGTAGTAGTTAGTAGGAAAAAAAATATTACTCATTTTATCCCGTAAAAAAAATTCTTATTTTGATAATTTTAAGGTTTCATATAATACATTTCGTTTTCATTTTAGTTTTGTCACCCATTATACCATTTAATATATTCAACTGCTTGCAATTTTTTCTTTGAATCGACTAATGGTGACTCGAACCCCCGACCTATTAATTAAAGTTGAAGTGTCTTACCAACTGAGTTGCGCTTCATTGTCACTGTTTACAAAATGAAATATGAAATTAACATCAACACAAAATTTCATTCACACACAATTATTATAATTAAAAAGTAACTCACCCTTTTCATTTTCACTTCAAAAGTAGACGAAAAACTTTAGAAAACGGGATGAAATAACATTTTGCAATTAGGGACAATGAAGCGCAACTAAGTTGGTAATACGCTTCACCTCCTAATAAATCGGAGGTTCGAGTAATCCGTTTAAAAAAATAATTTTGCAATCAGGAAAGTTAGAATGAGTGAAAAAGGAAAGCAGGCATGCATTATCGTCCTAGTTAGGAAGTTGACCAACTATAAGAAGAAAGTAATTAGCGTTGACCCTGAAGCACAAATGTGTGTTTGTGTTACTAGATAAGACAGTTCTTGACTTATGTCCGAAAAGCCTATTATTTAGCAACTTTGGCTTCCTTTTCTCTTTTATGTGCTTTTTGGTAGCAATGAAAACGACTATGGTGCTCTATTTACCTTATCTTGATGAACTTGTGCAATACAAGGTCACTTCTTTAAATTTCTTCATCATTTTATTTCAACTCCAATAAACTGCACAGGCCGTATACATATCTGTCTTTGCAATTTGGCACATAAGTCAATATTTCACGTCTTCGTGTTGTGCTCTTTATTGTTTGTCATTGAATTACAACCATAACTCAAAATGATCATTATACATTCCAGTCTAGTAGAAGTTGACAGTTTTCTTATGAATTAACACATTTTGCATGAGCCTATAATTGTAAGTTACGCAATATCAGGAAGTTCAAAACCAAGTCGGGTTGATGGGCCGGGTTATACATGGCCGTACGAAGCGATTATTATCACCATGTTAAATCCCGGATCGATCTCGATTACATTGTATTTAGAAGTAATTAGGTATTTTATTTCATAATACACATTGACGAACTGAAATGTACATGTACTCATACTATATAGTATGATATATCTATAGGTAAAATTTAGTGAAGTAGGTACTGCAGGAGAGTCAAATATTTGATCCTGGTAAGATCTTGTTGCACTTGCATAAGTCAAAGTAGTTTAGGCAAAGACATGCATATATCCGACCGATCACTAGGAAGGGTATAATCATAATAACCCTTTCGGCCATGTAAATAGGCTTAATTCTCATTTTCGGACCCATTAAAGGTCAGATCATTAAAGGAAACAGTAATTTATTGGTATAGTTTCAACCATGTACCTACAAAATTCATTTTTACTTTTAGTCAAAACGACCCATGGTGCTCACATTGTGATCGAGTACACCAAGTCACCAACTTATATGTATCGAATCTAATAGCAAATTCAACTTGAAAAAAAAAAAACAAAGAAAGAAAAGGAAAATGAAGAATCGGGCCTTATTACAATGCTTTTAATGCTGAGACAGTCTCATGTTGTCTTTCCCACTTGGAACCACTATTACATATCATCATATTGCATAAAATTGTTCGAATTAAAATTTTGTAAAATTTTATTTTAAACATTAATCAGATAGACATTATGTATATATATTATGAAATTGAATTTTATGAACATTCGTTAAATATTATAGTATATGTGGAACAATTAAGTAATTTGTGTTCAAATTCAGTGATTAAGGAGTACACTGTGAGGCTTTTGCATCCCAATTATTAGGGTTAAGATATCAATGGTGAACTTATTATTTATAACACATTATTTATATAGAAAATGAAGTAAATAAATAAGAATATAAGAAGGTAAAGATTGAGCAAAGTGAGTGGTGTTTAAATTGTAGTGGTGAAAACTGTTATGTAATCTTAGTAATGTACCTTTTTGACGGAAATAAGCAGGGAAATGAGATGGAACGATCAGCATCTAATATAATTCCCTGTTTTTCCATGTTCAACTCAGATTTGGAGCAAGAATTATTGTCTTCTCATAATGTTATTGCGGCATTGGATTCTTGTTCTTTAGTTTTTGTCCTTTCAAATTCGATCTGCTACCTAGTGAGTCGGGATCTTCCAGCCAGAGTCTTCTTATATGCATGTATTTTCTATTTAGAAATGCAAAAAAGAAATTATTCATAATAACCGAACAATGTTACAAAGAGCATAAGAAAGGATCTCACCAACTTGAATAACTCTCCCCCGACACCAATAAAATACAAAGGGCAATTACCTCTCCCAAATCTCCAAAACATAGGTTTCTAGGATTCGAGGTAAAATATTGTTACTAATAAAGTACACCTATATTCTCAATAATTCACGCGTATAAAATTTACAACTAAGTGTTCATGCTCTAAATATGTAAATTATTTATAAGTTTGAACTTTTAAATGTGATAAGATCATACCCGAGTCGGGTAGATTCATCAAAAAGTTGAAGTACGTTTCAATGCAAATTGGAAAATGAAAATAAATTGTTTCTTTGTATTGTATAACACAATTCACCTCTATTTATATTATTCTATACGTGATATGATCTTTTTTCACTATTTAAAACAATTAAGTATTTCACGAGAATTTCATTTGGAAATTATATGTTCATCTATAGTTCCATATGATCATCTAAAGCTATACTGCCCTTAAATTCGACACGTACTTGGGTTCAACTCTTAAGTTAAACCACATTACATGCCCTCACCAGTAGTGTTAATTGAACACAAATTTATCACGTGAGCAATTAATTTTGAGTTCCACACAGCTTGTAAGCATAAAGCACCTTAGTGGTTCTTCTGTTAAAAAAAAATTCATGCATGATCTTGTAGTACTACTACTTAGACAATGGAACCAATGTGATGATGTTTTTGCTGCGAACTTTATTTCTTTGAATGAATCTGTCTGATTATTGATCTTCTGAGTGTTATACTGGCCCAATAAACTGAACCCATTTTTCGTTCATGTACACTTTTTCATCCCCGTTCGTATATCCGGTAATTCTAAAGTTCTTAAAAAATGATTTCCCAAAACAAAAGGTACTACATTTTATTGGTATAAGTGGCGTGTACGTACAAAATCCCTTTAAACTCTTTAAAGCTTCGGGTGTTTATATCGTTTGTGGGCAATAAAAGGTGTGAATTAGTCCCGGACCAACAGATGGACGAAACGTTGAGCTAGCATAATGGAAGGCATGTCATTCTCAGTACTCCCCCATATATAGAACGCGAATCATAGTCTAAGAACTTGGAGGTGAGGTGACAATACAGAGCTCTCCATAAACATATCTGACAGATGATGGAATGTTCTTCTCTAGTGGTTTACTTACGATAGAGTACGTAAATGTCTGCAACTTTTTGTTGAGCTCTTTGTGATGCTGTGATTGGTGTTGGTTTGAGGAACATGGTTGTTGACCAATTGATGAACGAAACGTTGCACGAACATGTATAGGTCAGGGGTATTGTAGTTTAGAACAAAAGTCTGGAAGGCCATAATTGATTCCAGGCAAAATATGAAGGAATTCTGACATGCTAGTAGATGGCAACAACCACTTTCTCAAGTGTTATCAATTGGATTCTTCAGGACCTACTATGTATGTATGTACCTTTTATTCAACTTTTCACTATCAGACACGGTCCTTTTGAGAAATCAGAACCCCAAACTTGGTTTAGATTAATAATTGAGACGAGGAGTTTTGTTTGAAACGGCAAAATTTATTAATCGTAAAAGATATGCCGAGACAAGAGTATCCGGAATGCTCTAAAGAAGAGGATTCAACTGAACTAGAACCTCACAAAACAAAACAAGCCATATAAGTTGCTTTGTGACCAAGATAAACTTCCTTCACAACTCTACTTCTATGCTTTCGAATTGCTAAACACTACTGCCAAGTAAGAGCGGATCAAGATTTTTTTTTCTTCAAAGAATTCATACGAAGTTTTGGTGATCGAGTAATAAGAAGGTTGTAGATATAAGATAGGAAATCTTTTGATTCAAGTTTGTTGGCGGTGATTTTCCCTGAAGATAAGAACTCACCTATGTCAAACCATCATCACTTTGACTTCCTCAATTCCAGTCAAGTTAATTTAAAAAAGAAAAAATCCAGTCAAGTTATCACGATCAAAATCAATGAAGATTTATATAATTTTAAAACTAAATCACCATGATCTCTAGTCTTTGTTAGACCGGCGCATGACAATCATACTCTTTATAAAATTAATATAGATATAAACGACCAACTAGGTTATTCAAGTGGTAAGTAAACTCGTTGCCCATTTTGTTAGTCGGAACTAATGCCGGTTTATCAAAACTTTTATTTTTTGAACTAAGAATCAATCCAAACTATATAGGATCAAATCACACTCGGGAAAAAGGTTTAGAGATGTAGAGCCTAGAGATCTATGGACTGAATGAGAAGGTAGAGATGGCATAGAGTTGAAAGAAGTCTTAAAGATCATGAAATGAGTACTAAATAAGTGGAATAAAGTTATTTTCAAAAGCACAACATGATTGACATTTCTTCTAGTGGATGTACAATTAATCAAAACTTTTTAGGAAAATTAAAACTTATGCATATACCTAAATCACAATCTTAATTAGTACCCTTAAAGCAAAATTATGTCGTTCTAATAATCATTACTCTACTGGTTTGATCAACCCTAATAACCTATGACAAAATGATTTCATTTATAGATATACAACAAACATGGCGCTCACATGGGACTTTATTTTTCGGATTAACATATTCATACTTTTGAACTTATAACTTACAAGTGGTGGGGTTTCTATTAATTTTGTTTTCAAAGTTGCAAAATATTCAAAAGTGCATTTTTTAATTCCAAGTAATGGCCTTTAATTTTTCCTGTGATATTTTAGTATAATAATGGTGTTGTCTCGGAAAATCTTCTGCGTGCATGGAATGTCACTAAAATATTGTTTCTTGCTTTTCTGTCTCTTCGACTTTGCCATTTTCACAATATGAACCCCATAAATCCATTATTGTCGTGCGAGTGGCTAAAGTTGTGTTATTTTACAAATCAATGCTGATTCAATCGGATTTCTAGTTGCAGTTTTCGTCGATCAATCTTCCTATGATTCCCTTTCCGGGGATACCATGGAAAGTCTTGCAAACGCTATACACATCGACATGAAACTACATCAATACATCACATGATTAAGTAGCTCCAAAGAGCAAGGACACATGATATGGGACATAGTGAGATGTTCACCTCTCTTTCGACTTTTAAAAGAAAAAGAAGATTGTATATGTAATAATTTCAATAATTTAAATTCCTCGCAACCTTCCGTATATAATTTCACCGAATGAACTTAAAATCCGGACTTCCTGCCAAATAACATAATGCACAAGGCATCTTGACTATCGAGTAAGTTGCATTTGTGATAAACATGCAATTCGTATGGACCACGTATGTGATAACTATATGAAAAGCTCTCAATTACCCTATAAGAATTATTAATGTAGGCTAAAAACATCGCACTTTGAGTTTATAGTGTCCGTTCCAAGTCAGAAGGGGAAAGAAATGTGCATTGTATGTCTCTGTCTCGCAAGTTGACTTGGTGCGGTTTCCATTCCCATGAACACAATTCTTGACTTCTATAGATTCCAATCTATCAACTTTTTAACAGTTTTTAGATTGAGTATCATCTTCGATGCGACATACAGTTCGAACTTCATATACTCGTATAAATAAAAAAATTATTATGCAAGTATATACACAATTAACTTTCTTACATCAACTACAGATTAAATCAATTTATAACATAGTAATGGTATCAATCTCATACGTTTAACATAACAAATCAGACGATCATAGCAATCGTTTGAAGGGGTATTCGCCTCTAATCGTCTTCAATCTATCAAATCTCACAAACTAACCTAAGGCAGGGTATAGTGCAACTGTGCAAGGCAACCAGACCATTTCAAGACGACAAGAAAGATTTATATCAAGTCAACTCCCACCAAAAAAAAAAAAAAAAAACCTGACGTCAGTGCACATCATCTCCCAAACTCCAGCTTGTACATTCCCCTTTAAGTAGTTCCATGTGCCAACTAGTTTTTTTATCACAAAATCAAAACAGAAACAAGTTTCCATTTCACTCACTCACTCACTCAGATATTCACAACACAAAACCTCAAGACAACTGAAGCAATGTTTGGCCAAAACCATAACCAATACTACTATGACTACTCCATGGACTTCAATGCCGAATTCCCGTTACCGGAAACCACCACCGCATTGCCACCGCCCCCATTGATCCTGCCTACACTTTCCATTCCTGACCACGATTCCATCTCCGCGCTGAGGTCAGAGGTCGGATACACCAGCAGTGGCTGCAGCAGCTATGGCGGTTCTCCTAGTTCGGTTACACATAGCCCTACTTTGTTCCAAAGGAGCATTAGTAGTCACTCTCTTCAGAAGGGCAACTCTGAAGCCTACTCTCCCATGAACTATTCGGCGCAATGCGTCTATGATTTAGAAACCAGCCCTGTTCGGAAGGCATTGAGCACTGGTGATCTGCTGGTAAGTAATTCGCCGAAACCACGTGAACATTCTACGTGTTATATGTAACTTGCACCGGATTTCCTTGTGTTTCTAGAAATCCTGAAGATTCACACAAGTGCAGCTAATATAAAACAGAGAGATTCCGCGCATATTACATACTTATTACATATAACATAGAGTTATATATAAAATGACAATAATAAAAATACATAATGTCAATGTAACAGGGCATAAACATGCCGCAACGCAGTCAACGTTCCAGCAGTCCGTTGGTGAATGAGACTAGTATAATCGAGAGCATGAGCAGAGCCACTCGATACAGTCCAGATGAGAAGAAAGAAAGAATTGAGCGTTACAGAAGCAAGAGGAACCTCAGAAACTTCAACAAGAAGATCAAGGTTCATTACCTATTCCTAATTGCATACTTCCTAGGTTACTCTCAACACACCATGAGAGAAAGAGGAAGCAAAAAACAAAAATTAAGCCATTGAAGCAGTGTCATAATGGAACAGAAGGAAAATAACATGATGTGAATGTTTTCACTTATCACTTTGGCTACTCATTATCACTGTTTAGTGTTTACTGTACTTACAAAAATAATTCGACTTGACAGCGTTTTCCTCACACTTAGAAAATTATGTTCACATGATGGATACTTTGTAGTTGTTATCTGAAAAGGTTTGTGTAGTTGAAAACTCACATCAGATTTTATGTCAATCAGTACGAGTGCAGGAAGACGTTAGCTGACAGCAGGCCACGGATAAGGGGAAGGTTCGCGAGGAATGATGAAATCGAGAAGACACCTCAAAGTGAGTGGGATGGTACAGGTGCAGAAGATTATGAAGAGGATGAGGAGACCTGGATCCATCTTCTTGATTCACTTTCAGCTAATCTGATGCCTTAAAAGTCAAGAATTACATAGATGTTTATGTTTAGGAGCTCTCTGCAACTGTTAGTTTTCGTTTAGTTATGAACTCTCTAAGAAGTATGTCACATGCAAAGTTGCAACAAGCTTAATGTAATTACAATCATTGCACTGATCCCAGTTTCCATAGCTTCATAAAGACATGTTTTTTTCTCTTTTGAGTGATGTTAAACTTAAAAGTTGAAAGGTTAAACACGAAACGAAATCCCTAAAAGTTTTGGGGCACACGCAGCTCGCAAGTGGGCCCCGCTTGAAATGATCTACATGTGCCCCCACTAGAAAAAATGAATTCAATTCGAACTTAAAATGATTTAATTTGTTAGTTATCATGTGTTAGAGGTTAGTTATCGTGTGTTAGAGGTTACAAGTGCGTTCACAAGACTCTAACGCGTGGAGAATTCGAGAGGCAGAAAGCGAGTGATGAGACTATCTAAGGGCACATTCATCCCACAAACAAGATGGTTGTTAATGGTGTACTGCAAACAGTAGTGGCTGGATTTCACAGGTCAATGAGTAGTGGCTTTGGATGAGTGTAAAAAAAAGATTCGAGAATAGTAAGTATAAGTTAGTATGGCAATCATGATTTGTGGAAAAAGGAGTGTTTGAGATGATAATGAAACAGTTTGCTGTAACCATGGGGTAAGCTGTTGAAAATTGAAATGAATGGAGGGAAAATGAATGGGAATAATTTGATCAGACATCTAAAATGCGATTTGACATGATTTGACGCTTCCTAAGTAGTCTTTCACCTCAGATTAATCTTCAAATTACTACATTGGAACGGTAATAATTAATATTCTCGTGTAATTGTTCTTTGTTACACAAGAACTTACTCTGTATCCAAAACTTTTGATGGATAGATAACTAACAGCTAAATCACAACAAACACTCTGCTTGTGGGCGCTATCTTTGAGCAGATTGTCCTCTTCTTCCCGTTCCCCTCGCCCTCAGGCCTCAGCCCAACTTTTTACTCGAGTTAGATAGTTTTTTAGGTCCCCTCCAACCAATAGGTTAGGGTTCGAGTTACCTTTACCATTTAAAAAAAAAAGAAAAATTTTACTAACATCGTGCACCCTCTAAAAGAGTAGCAATTTTTGTCATGCATCCAGTGAACATCTCAAATTTATAAACATCAGAAATGTAAGTGATACAAATATAATGCAATTTATTGAATACACGATGCTTAAAGTTAAATATATTATGTTTGTAGTTAAACATGTTATATTAATCGATTTTTCTGAGATATGATCTCTCGTAAGTTTGTATCCATAGAATATATGAGGTCCACATGTTATGTGAGAGACGTGGGTGGTAACCCTATCTAATACACCGATAGTTGGTTAAGTGTAATAACTAATAAGTGTGCAATGAAACAACGGAGGATAAGCTTCCGAACTTCAGAAGCATCCCCCTCCGGAAATGAGCATATGATTGATGCGATCAGGGGTGAAGGCCTGAAAGGTGGTGTGATTGTTCCGGATATTAGAAGTGGATGTTCAAATTACGGAACTAACACGTCCACATAGTTAGTTCCCATTAAATTTGAAAATTTGCACAAAATGTACGTCCCTAAGTAGAAGCCATGATTCACAGGCCATCCCACCATGTCTAGACTCCGACCCAAGATAACAACTTGTTCTAAAACCGTAGCCACATCCTTAAATACTATGAATAACTAGTCATGTTCCAATAATCTGCACATAACAAACACACCAAATCTTAATGCATGCGCCACTAATTTGCAATGGTCTAACTGTTATACCGTGCAGCACAAGATCTTCCTCGCCCCAATGCATAAACAGTTCTTCAGCAATATCGAAAGAACGACAATGCTAACATGCACATGCTCAATCTTCCCACCTGACTCCGGACAAATGTCCCACAATCAAGGAAAATTATGACACCATAACCATTTTCATTAGTACTATACTAATAATTAATACTCCAAAAAGGCAGCTTACGAATTTCATGCGAAACCTCGTGTTTGGCTTTAGGAGCCACACAACATATTTAATATTTGCAAAAGGCAACACATTTCACAATCTCTGATGCTAATCATTTGGTCTCTCATGTTACTGAATCATTAGAGTCAGTAAACAAATCATTAACAATGTGAAACCATCTCACAGCACTATAGCAGCAGCTATTTGCACTCAGAATCTGAATCTGCAAGTGTCTAAGTAAAAGCTAATCATTATTAGATGGCCCCTAAGAGTGGGAAGAACGGCGGTCGGTTCTTGCCGGCAGTGGGTAGTCCACTATGTTTACCAAAAGTCATGTGAGAAGATTATGCCTAGTAAACTAGATCAAAGTTAATTAAGATTCTACTTATTGCTAATAACCCTATAGATCAAACAAAACAAAAAATAGATTATGTTAAACGCATGACTTATTTTACTAAATATATGACATTTTTCTGAAAATTATAAAAAAAATCAATAATTCAATCATTTGCAGAGACGGCTCCAAATCAAATTTAAAAAGAACATCGTAAACCCATAGAACGAAGATTATGGGAGCTAAAATGATCATGGGTAAATTTTATTTAAAGTAATGACTTGAGAATGTACATATCTGGCACCATTAACTTGTGAGTGAATCAGATTTTCAATTGAAGTTGAGTGAAACAAGATTTTTAAGTAACTTCTTGCATTTTTCCAAACAAAATTATTCTTGTCATCTGTAACCACTTTGTAGCCCTTTACATGCCCATAGTTATTTATTTGGCAGTTGAACCAAGTTAAACTGTCAAAAACACAAAAAGGACATGAAGTTCGTAAAATTTTCAATTTTCTGCCATTTAAAAGTTCAATTTCAGATTATTTATTATGTTGTTTCAGATGTTTTCCTAAGCTTTTATAATGTACTTGTATGTCCCTAAATAGTTCTAAACTTCATTTACAAATTTACACTTGCATTCGATTAAAATTGACTTCTAGGATGTCATTTTTCAATTTTAGGTATTTTTGCTGCATTTTTCTGAATGAATTTTGAAGAAGTTAAGAAGGAAGAATTTGCATAAACTTTAAGAAACAAAAACACTCACACGCATATCGAAGTTTCATATTTCTTTTGCAGAAGTCAGAACTAACAAGTTATCAAGAAACAAATATCAACAGTGAGAATTTCGCACAAGGTCTGGCAGTTGCAAATTAAACCACCACCTTTAACATATATGAAAGAGAGTTGACAAATCGAAACTATGGGCAAGAGCAATGAAATTAGTGCAATGAAACTAGTGGCATAAGTTAAAAATCATTCTCGAATTAACAATCTATCGGCATGAGATTTTCTAAGTATATAAAAAGAAACTGTAAAGTAACAAAATGACAGGATCCAAGAAGATTACCTGAGGACAGAATAAGTTGGATCCTTGCTCTAGTAATGATAATAATAAGCAATCTAAGCTATAATAAAAGCCTATGCTAATGAGTTCCTATAATTTTTTGGAAAGATACTCTGGAAAAAAGCAATTGCCAGTAGCCACTCTACCTGCACTATTTTAACTGGAGGAAGAACAATTAGGTCCCTCTTGAGAAAGAATGTCCAGGCACATGGGAAGCATTACCTTTCAAGTTTCAATCAACAAGTCTAACTAACATTTTATAAGTGTATAGGTGGCTTTCTCATTTATAGCTTTATAATATTTCAAGCATTCATGCAACTGCATCAAATAATAATTGAAACTCAATCCACCATCAAGAGACGTACTATGAACCTTTTGGTTGCCCAAAGAGTCATGCGGAGAGGTTATTGTAGGGTAACTTACATGAGCTTTTTCCTGTACTCAGCTCTTCCAGTTCAAGCTCAAGATTTATACAAGGTATCCCAATTCATTGTGTTAGACGCAACAAATCAGGGATACGTAATGTGACACTAAAGCTACATCAACCAGTTTCCCTTTTACTATCCTCCACGTCATCAATCGATCCTTGTCCATATTCGATTGAGGTTCTTTCTCAGTTTTAATTTCCATTCTAAGACTCACTCCAGTAGTCTTGTACAGTTACCGGAGATGTTGGTGATACACTCTTGCAGCGGCTAACCAGTTGGGTGAAACATTTCTCGCCTTCGGTGATATTTTATTTTCGTCTTTTTAATCTTTTATGTATTTTCTTGTTTAATAACGTTAAATATCATTTTCTTTTTTAGTATTATGTAGAAATACTTCCAGCACATACCAAGAAGAGTTTGTGTATAATTTATTCAATATTACTATTTTATAATCTTCATGAATTGATAAGATATTTGTATTTATGATAAGTTTATTTTATTTTTATTTTTATTTGGTGTAATGGTTTCATTTGATTAAATTAAAACATGTAGAATGTTATTGCAAACTAATCAAAAGATCAATGGGAAAAGGTGGGTTATTAAACTACAGGAGATATACTATACTTCTAGCAATTCTGATGGCCATACCCTACTCGGCCCAATTTAAACAACTGTTAAAAAAAAAATCCTGCCGCTGAACCCAGAAAAACTAACCGCCCTAAAGTTACTTCACTAAGTCCTTCAGCATGGAAAACTTTAGAAAAAAATTAAGTCAGGGTCATTGGTTACCAACAGTGAGATTACCTTTAAAAGGAGTAAAACTTGCAGAATTAATTACACTATCCCATACAGAACAAAAGGTTTTTGATAACTAAATTGAATACCAATCAGGAATAGATGCTATTTTGAAGCAACTCTAAACCTACATTCCAGTTGCCATATATAATGTGTAAACAAAGCTTGTATGAGAGGAATCTTACAAAATAATTAGTGGCTTCTACTTCCGAGGCTTCTTCTGAAGGGGCTTGTAATTCAAAAAATGCTTGAAAGAAAACAAAATAGGTTGCTGAGGTTGCTTTCGTTTTCTTCTCTCTCTTCCTGCAAGTGATGAATATATTATTGCCATTGGAAAGATAACATGTGCTATCATACTCAAGGATCAGGCTAACAATGATATAGAAGAAAACCAGGTCACATAGAATCAATAACCGATGCTGAAGTAATAGAACAATTCAAAGCCAATTTTAGGTTCGCAACTGATGATAACATGAACGAGCTCCTATAGTTAGTACTTAGTAGTCCTATAAATTAAATAAAGGATACACAATAGAATGTACCTTCTGGGGCGTGGACTTGATAACTTGGGGCAGGCCCGTTCAGCCTGCAGTCACTTATCACATCCTATGAATTTGTCTCCTTGAACTTTGCTTTGAGATTTAAGCACTCTGTGGAGTGTAAGCTTCCAAATGTTGCACAGCTGCTAATTGTTTCCCTTATGCTGTTGTTCCTCCTCCATATAGAAAGCCAGGGTAGTTTCGTCAGATGATACCAATGATTGGCCTCTTCCATTTTCACAGTCCATCTTGTTTGCAACTCCATCCACTACCAAACCTTCATCAGTACACATGCCTACATCAGAAACGGGAGAAAATTAACCTTAACTGTGGCAACAAGAGCTTGCCCACCAGGTTAGACATTTCATTCACTACATTGTGCCGGTGCATGTTGTGGTTGTGTTTCAGCTGCAACATCTACACCCAAGACAGGTTGCAAATTATCGCTTGAAACTGCTATAGCTTATCCAGGATCGGTACAAGTACCAGTATAAGCAGGATAACATGATGACAAATTTTTAGAACCACATGCCTGGATTACACTCCTTGTTTTATTTGAAGTAGTTTGATAGCACTTTCTGGGAGAAGCACATCAGGGACTAGTCCTTTTTTACCAGAATCCAATGAAATACTTGGCTCTTGTGATATGGAGGCTTCAGAAACATCTTAAACACCCCGTGGTGGACATCGAACGCCAGGAATATATATTTGGCCAAATTGATTAGTAAAAGCATCAAATGCTGTCCTGAATTCAGGAATAGGCTCTAGCTTTTCATGCATGTTATTATCTATTGCCAAAATCTGGTGGCTTAGGGACAGACTTAGTCAGAGGCAATATATCCTTGAGCTGCAGACCATGTGAAGGCAAGCCATTCATCGCCGAGCTGAAATCTATGGCTTTAACAGTTTTTGTTATAGTGCTGAACGAAGAGAATGCTTTCTTCAGGTCCTCTAAGAGCAAGTCCCCGTCACCACTGCATATAGGATCCCAATCAAGCTCACCTTGTAAGGGGATATAATCTGCCGCCTCAATAAGGCCAGAATACGCAATCTCAAATTACACCACCCACTGCACATAAAACAAGCTAAGAACGTGACACTCAAAACCAGACAAATGCGAAGAGACTTCAAAATGCTCAAAATCAAGGAATTCTCAAGCATTCAACACCAACCAAACCTAATCAAGTTTCCAAATGAAACAGCACCAATATGCCAAATTCATAACAAGTACTACCAATATGATTATGTTCTAGCCTTCTAGGAAAGCCCGAACTAGTATTCCGCATGTTGCAGTGACGAACTAATTTTTCCATTGCTATCAATGTATAATCATCTACCCTCAGCAAATAACTTCCATCAACATGACAAAAGAACTAGTTCATTTTCACAACAACAACGGCTTTTAAAAAAATGCAAAGCTGCCACAACCAGTTACATACTAGCTGCAAGTCTTAATACAAGACTGAAGCACAAACGGATAGCACAAGAACCTTAACAGCACCTAAACGGCAACTTCTCCACAAAATCAATCGCAATGATCTCCACCTAAACACACACATTCAACACGCAAACATCATCACCTAATGTAAAGAAGAAGAAAAATGTAAGTCGGTGCATAGCAAGTAAACTAACAAGCAAATCAACAATCAACAAAGCTCCGACGTCTGACAAGCTTGATCACAGGCATTCTGACTTTCTGATTCATCGGCCTAGCTGCAACAATGTCATAGCTCTGAGCACCGAATTCAACGCCGAAGCTTGGTTCTGATTATCCACCACAGTCAAACGATTATATTGCCGGAAAGATGCGAAACGGGAACGTTTAACAGGTTCCGGCCAAACTCGAAACAGTGAAGAAGATTGATGCTTAAACGGTTAAACCAATTGGGGATTTCGAAAATTTTTTAACTGTTTTTGTAATTTCAATTTTATACTACTTCTATTATTTTCCCTTTTCTTTTCATTTTGTGTCAATATTTTATGCTAAGGACATGTTTAGTTTATATCGTTGTGGACAATATCTGGAACGGAATGGAATTTAAGGCAACGGTCAATATGACTTCTATAAGATTTGTTAGTGACACACCATGAAGAACATCATAAAAAAATAATACAAAAATTTATAAAATTTAAATTTTTATGAGAGTATTAAAAATCCTGCAATAATGTATATTAATTGTGCAGTTTTATGTGTAAATTGTGAATTTTTATTTACTTACAAAATAAGTATTATTGTATATTAATTATGCGGCTGAATCATTTTGTGTATAACTCTTAGTACTTTTTAGATTTTTAGGAGAGTTTTTCGACAAATAAAATACAAAAGTAACTGGAGAAGATAATTATTCTTTATATAAGTACACTCATTAAGTAATATGCATTATACATCACGTATTTTTAATTTATTGCATACTAATATAGAAGTTTCACAAAAGTTAATTACATTTGAACGAAACATAATACTTAGGGCCACTGCATCTCCTTGAGCACTAGCTTCTTGGCCAAACGATCTACCACTCTATTTTTCTATATCAATAACAAACGAAAGTTTAGTTTCTCGATGTTATCAACTTATCATTATTGACTCCATCGTTAAACATCTAACCCTCATAATGAAACTACATTAGAGGGGAGCAGAACGTCCGCTGATACCCTCCATGGCCCCGGCGGCACAGAGCCTGGAGGAAGTAATTAGTGTAACATTAATTTGCAACGTAATTTTTGAAAAAAAAAAACTTGGGCCAAAATATTGAGTCAGTTATCACTTACCAATCATCAAGGGAGAGATTTTTTCATGACCAGGTCTACAAATAAGTTGTAAATCACGCATAAACCTCTTTTATTGAAAAATTGAAAAATGAGATTAGATGAATTTAAAATTATTCTCCAATTTAATGAATGAGGTTAGAATTTTCCTCACCAAGGAATATGCAAGGAAGTTTACAGTCAGTGCACTAGCCACCCACTTGTGTTGAGTAAATGATCTAGCGAGCTCAAGTTGCCGCTAAAAGCGACTGTAACGTGACAATTTTCGGACCATACATATAATGGGAGCACAGCTCCAATCAATGACTACGGCACGCCATCATACAGTGTTTCTCTTGGTCCCCAGCCAAACAGCAACATTCCAAGAATTATTCCATTCCAACTACCAAAGAAACAAAACTGCAACTCATACAGCACAAACTGCATACAAGTATCAGATATGGAAATTCTCCTCCGAAAGGTTCCATTTCACTTGGATGTAATGAGTTATGCCTTCAATTATCAGCGGGCAGTGACTGGGTTAAAATAAACCAGTTAAAAATCTACCGAAATCTAGTTTTGAAGTACTACAATGTCTAATGAATCTAATAAATATCTGGAGTCCCAAGCTGGTATACGTAGTTGAAGGTATCTAGTGTCGACAGGTCCAAAATGAGCTCATGCTTCCACGACTTTAGTTTTATTCACTCTGACTTGTGCTTGGATCTCCTATCTTTAGACGCTCCAACGCCACTCGTACATCTACCAATGAACTTGAGAACCTCATCGATTAAAATTACTGGCAAAGCCACGGCCAACACCAACAACCATTCATTGAAGCTTA